>APFE031323731.1:10422-43719 GCA_000404065.3 Pinus taeda | reverse complement strand
TTGATAGTTTGAGGAGTGGTAATTCCGACCAATGAATTACAAGATATGGTTGGATTCATTTCTTCTTTATCGATGTGATCTTTCACTTCTTGCACCTTTTTCTTCTTGATATGTCCTTCTGCCTTGAGTGTTTGAGGAGTGGTAGTTCTTGCCAATGCTTTACAAGATATGGTCTGATTCATTTCTTCTTTCTCGGGGGTTGGGTCCTGGCGTATATCCTCTTCTTTTGATGTTTCTTGATCCTTTTCTTCCTCCTCTTCATACTCTATGTAAAATAATTTCTTCTCAGCACACTTATGACCTTCAGTGCATTTGCTATCACAATTGTAACAAAGCCCTTTTTCTCTTTTTTCTTCCAATTTTTGTGGTGTAACCCTTGTAGGTTGTGGAAGGCTAGGAGAAACAACACTTCCATCTTTATAGTTGAGAGGGGTACACTTCCTTGTTGCCATAACTTTACTTTCCACTATGTAATAAAAACCTTTTACTCTTTCCAATTGTTGTGGTGTTGCTCTAAAGAAGGTGTTTCTCTTTATATCCTCATAATGTGCTATCATTTCCTCCGTGAAAATTAACCACATAACAAGTTGTTTATGAGAACAAAGCCCTTTATACCATAAAAATTGATCCGGTTCCAAATATGAAGATGCAATACATACCTTTTGTAACAATGGTACACCATGTAGATCAAAATATTGCTCCATCTGAAGTATTCAATTTATCGGATCCTTGCCATCAAACTTCCTCATATCACCTTTTCTTGATTTTAGGAACTCGATCTTGAAATGACTATAACTCTGTAATTTCGGTTCTTACAATTCTGAAATTACGATCTGTGGTATCCCTATGCGTCCTCTTTCCAATGCCACTAGTTTGATCCAAATTGGATTCTCCAAGGAAGAGTTATGCCAGATCTCCCACAGTGACCTGATTATAGACTAGTTCACTAGAGCGTGGAAGTGGTATTTCAAGCCCAAGGGGTTCCCACTCAACTAAAAAAGCTCTACATACAACAAACTCACAATGAGGCCCAACTTAGTCTCACAAAAACAAATTATAACATTAGGACACCAATGCATACATTGACATGTGGTGAGACGGCTAGGTTCTTTGGGTGAAAGCCACGATGTTATGGTTCAAATCACATTGAGTATATTGTCCTACTATGGTGTGCGGCTCAAGGAGTAGAATCCCCCGTAGCATGAGCCTCAACTCTTGCCAAAATCATAAAAAATCATAAGAAATTAATATATCTCGCTTGCAGGTTGTTGGATGTACTCTTGGTGTTATAGTGGCAGCTACGAGAATTGATCCTGGGTCTTCCTTAGATTAGGTACCAATTCACCACGTTGTTAAAAAAAAAACATTAGGATACTAATCCAACATTAGGGTTTATAAGATGATTCTTTCATATTTTTCTCTTCTTTTAAAGGATATTTCTAATGCCCCTCAGCTCTCATGCCAAATTATCTCATTTATTATTATTGTCATTTTTTAAACTCCCTTATTTTATTATTTTCCTCTAACCTCCTGTATTTTATTAGTTTTTTTTCTAACTTCCCTTTATTTATTACTTTCTTTTAACTTCTTTTATTTTATCATTTTCCTATAACATCTCTTACTTTATTCTTTTCTTTTAACTTCCCCTATTTTATTTGTTTCTTTTATTTCAATTGTTAATTAGATATTTATTTTTTATGCTTACTTTACGAGGGTTCTCATGAATATATTTTTTCTTAGTTTTAAATTTTTGTTTCTTTTATTTCATGCACAAGTCCTCCCTTTAAATCTAGAACCAAATCAATATTTTATTTCCATTATTACTAAATTATAATATTCCCCCCACATGTTTTAGGATGGATAAAGTACTTAATCAAGTTAAATTATATTTTTTCTTAGTTTTAAAATTTTGTTTCTTTTATTTCATGCACAACTCCTCCCTTTAAAACTAGAACGAAATCAACATTTTATTTCCATTATTTCTAAATTATAATATTCCCCCCACTTGTTTTAGGATGGATAAAATAATCAATTAAGTTAAATTTACTTTATTTGATATTTTTTTAAAGTTTCATTTATTTCTATCTCCATAATTGTCTTTTCTAAATATTTTCTAATTTCCAAATAAAATATAACTCTAAACTCACTTTTGACATGTATTGTTGCTTTGACACAATAACTTCAAATTCAATCTACCTTTTTATATCCCAATACCAATGGTGCCAAGTTGATTGTTCCCTTCAATAATTGCTCAGATAGTTCGAAGGGTGTTACAATACTTTCCTTTCAAATACCTTTTGTGTTCAGATACCAAGAGTATCAATTTCGATGTGCCCTTCAAGAACTCCTCACATTGTTCCAAGGGTGATAAAAGACCTTCCCTTCAAGAATCTATGACTAATATAACAATTTCTTTAATTTGAATGAATGCCAAGTAGATATAAATATACATTTATTTCTCTCATTAGATAGACCGATTTCTTAATGACCTTTGTTTACTTTTAGCAGGAATATTTGTGTAATTACATCTATAATATCATTGTAAGAATTAAGCTTATCATTTTGAGAATGATGTCTAATGAGAAATTTGAGTACCTCAGTGGTCAAATGATACGTTAAGAAATTGGTCCAATATAGAGAGGGGCACACAATCAAAACTAAAAACATACCGATATTAGTGATGAAGTGATATCTTTCCAAGGTTTATGACTAGATTTCATCGAACGTTTCAAAAAAATTATTGATTTTCATTGGCTTTAATGTAAACATGGTGAATTGGATTATTAATTGTGTTAATTTCTCCTCATTTCTAATATTAATGAATGGGGAAGGATCTAATATATTTAGGCCCTCTACAAGACTTCGACTAAGGTGTGCCCTTTGTCTATACTTAGTTTTAATAACTTTAGAGTATCTTAGATGGATGATAATTAGGTCTAGATAGTCTTAGCCCATTCAATAATTTTGATGGGAAAAAGCTTACAAGTCACTCACCTATTACTTGTGGAAAATGTACTTTTATTATGATATTGTAATGATAGTGAAGGTGAGTGATTTAAATGGATCATACAATCATTTTGTAACGTGGCTAGCATGAAGGTTAATATCGAGATATACTATATACTTTCTTGACTTTGTGGATGGAGTCAAGCAACTAGTGAAAAAGATTTTAGTTATTAGGATAATGATTTAAATGGTGGTTTCAATTATTTTGGATTCAATATTAAGCCAAATGACTATGTAGTAGAGGACTAGAAGCGATGAAAGGCTAAAGAGGAAAATATAATATACTTCTAGTGTCATCATTAGATTCCAATGGGTTGAATAGTAGTGTTGGAGGCTATTCATGTTTATTCGAATTTGTGAGCTCCAATCCCTAAAATTATCCTAAATAGAATCTATAAGATAACCTTTAATTATATGTTGTAAGGATCGAAATAATATGTGGGGGAACATCTTGTTATTTGGTCTCAGATAACTCCTCCCATGAAGCAAGGATATTAGGGCTTAAGAGTATTCTTAATTTTGGGATACTTTTCTTCATTAGGATTTAGGGAAATTTATGGAGGTACCTTTTTATCACCAAATGCATTTCAATTGAGTCTACCTTGAATTAGTTATTGTCATGACATAAGATTATTCCTCCAACCATTGGGGGGTGATCTGTTGATAATTTGAACCTATAGTTGGTAATTATCATGCTTAGTGGCTCGGGTCTAGATCTAGGGTTTGCATTGGAATGGATGTTATAAAAAAATGTAAGAAAATATCTTCCCAAATGTGTTGATTGTGTTCCTTTACAAAAGAGGATTTTGCAGCATAAATAAAATAGAACATGAGGATACCACTATGATATGGAATCAATGATGAGTTTCTATATAAGACCTAAACCTTGAAGCTATATGGAATGATAATTAGGGATGGACCTATTGCACAAGTCAATAATGCACCTATGTGGGTCAATGAAGGAAATGATAAATTGTTATGGATGTATAATTCCACATGTAGACATTACACTAGTAAACTAGGATATAAATATTTGAAAAAGAATAATTAGGTAGTAAACTAGGATATAAATCTTCGAAAAAGAATGATTAGGTAATTATAATATGGTTGTACAAAAATATTTAGAAGATAGAAGCACCTCTCAAAATAAAATTATTATTCTAACTCATACATAAAAAAATGGATTTAACATGATCTAGGATGAACATTCTCATAAACATAATGGAGATGATGTTGGAATAATCACAGCGAATGTATAACATCTAATAAACAAATCAAAAACAATTTTGGAAAAGAAGTAGAGGATTAAATAAAAAAATGGAATAAAAAAACTGAGGGGATGAAAATTAAAGATCTTGATGAAGTGGGCATGGACATAGGTCTGATGTCGACTATGTGACATGGACATAGCTCCGATGTCCACTATGCATCAAGATATGATCACGTAGAATGATTTTTTTTTTTTTTTTAAGTTTACGAGTGTTTGAAGGAAATTTCTTAGTGTGATATTGTTTTTCCAACATTGAAATTCACGAGGGAAAAATCAAAATATTTAAGTAAGCCGACGATACCGTCTTAACGCATTATCATGAGTGCCTAAATCATGCTTATGTTTTGCATTTATGGTATTATTTGTGTTTTTTATTACAAATTATATTATACTGATTTTGAATTTATTAAAATATTTATAATATGAAAGAAAACTTACATGCAAATACAATTAGAGTTGAGTTTTTTGTGATATTCTAGTATTTTATCACAATAACCTAGAATTTAGTCTAATAAGAGTTGAGTTTTTGGTGATATTATAGTATTTTATCTGAGCAAATGTTATGCAACTAGATTGTAAAAACAAAGAAAATATAGATCAAAGAGTAAAAAATAAGCCTCTTCGAAGGGCCAACCTCCATTTACATTGCACAAATGAACAATTTTTGGATGATACAAATGACAAAGACTCCTTGGTGTACATAAGAGTCTAAAGGGTCATAATATAATTAGGGATTAGATAAAAATAATAATATAATGGCACAAAAATAAGAATAGTGGGCTTCTATAGGGCACAAAAATAACAATATGGGGGCTACACTAGCATTATAACAACCTAACATGCCCCCGTCTTCCAAAAAAGTGTTGTCCTCAATGCTTGAGTAGTTCTAGATGTTTCTGAATAAAAATCTCATCCTCCCATGTGGAATCATCAATGGTTGTGTTCTTCCACTTAATGAGATACTTTGAAAATGATCGTTTCCATAGTTGTCGGGTTGTTGTTTTCGTGTCCGCTTCATGCTTTAGTATGATTTTTCCTTCTTCATCAAGTTCTAGAAATGTTGTTTGAATGGGGAGCTTGTCACCTATAACCTTCTTTAAGCATGAAACATGGAAAATTGAGTGACTCAAGAAGATGCAAGCAACTCCAATTTGTATTCCATAGTAACAATCTTTTGCAACACCTTGTAAGGACCATATTACTTGGGTGATAATTTGTTATAATTCTTAGCTTGCGTAAGGGAAATTTGTTTGTATGGTTGTATCCATAAAAACACTCAATCACCTACATTAAAACTTCTTTCACTGTGATGCTAATCTACCTATTGTTTCATTTGATTCCGTGGGAGAGATAGGTTATCCTTTAAGAGTTGAAGAACTTGTGCTTAATGTTCAATGTGATCTCCCACTACTTGAACCATATAATTTTCTCTTAAAGACGATGTGATGGATAGTGTGTGGTATACATAAAGTGCCATAAATGGAGTAATTTTTATTGCGGTATGGAAGGAAGTGTTATACTGCCATTCTTCCAAAGGTAACCACTTAACCCATTATGTTTGTTTATCAGATACAAAGCAACGAAGATATCCTTCCAAACATTTGTTCACTATATCAGTTTTCCCATCAAATTGAGGATGATAAGATGAGATATGAGCTAATTGAGTACCAAGACAAAAAAAAAAAATTATTTTTGTCAAAAATTTCCAGTGAAAATGAGATATTTGTCACTTATAATAGTTGTTGGGTAGCAAATCAAGCCATCCCTTTGCCCATTTCCACTACCCTTTTTGACCTTTTTGCACTCATTTACCTATGTTGTTATGTTAAACTTACAAGGTAAATTATCCCTTACTTGTCCCGTTGGTATATTTTAATTAATTAAGTAAAACACACGGAGTCTATCTATTTGCGGTACTTATTTGTGTGAGAACAGGAGCCCTCACTTCAGCGTATTGCAACAGATCTGGTAATGACCAACGAAAAGGAGGTGCCATAGCTTAGGTAACAGGATCCTTGAACTATTCTTAGGCCTTCTTGGTATCTCAGACATTTTATGTTGATATCCTTCCAACCAATGTATATCTTTGTATCTGCAGTTGCCATGTTTCAGGGAGACTTGTTAATCTCCCTCGTTGTGTATAAATTGCAGGTTGATCTTGTGAATGGGGGTTCATCCATCAGTATTGTAAACATCCGTTACCGAGTAATAAAAGATCATCCATTTTGTTGTTCTAGTTCTTTTTGTTGCTAACGCAGCCTTGATCAGATAGCTAGGCCAGCTCTTCTGATCAGGTGTTGTGTCTTTGTGTGTGTGTGATTTATCAGTTTATATTTGTTGTTACAGTTCTCTATTATTTATGATTATTTTTGTAGTTCTATAATTTGTTAATCTTACATTCATGTTTTGAATCTTAAACCATGAACCCTTGGTTGGGAAACATTACGCGTCTGCCCCTGCATATACCTTGCACGTTGCCTTGAAAGGATACGCACCCAGATGGGATGTGTATTTTGACGGGTTGAGGGGGTTTAATGAAGAAATGATAGTGATTGAACTTGGGAGAAGAAGGCTCTCAGGTTCACGGAGTGGAGATCCCCGTAATAGAAGAAACCATTGTGGAAGTCAGTGGGCTTCCTCAAGTTGGGGAACGATGGTTTGTGAGAAGAACTACCCTTCTGGAATTCCACGAGGCCTTCCTTCAATCTAGAGAAAGTATAGCATAGAAAGGTCAAGGGTATGACATGAATTCACTACCATATCCGTGGGGAGAAGTAGCCAAATTCGTCATAAAATATATGACGTGTGAGGGAAGATACTCCATAATCTTCGAATACCACCTCCGCATATTATCTCACCTACGATTCCCATAAGTAGAATCTTTCTCCATGAATGTACCCTACTTATTGCTAAGGAGCCTTCATTTAATGGCACATTCGGCTCAGGGGGTGCGGCAGGTATTGGTGGCCATCACTCATCATGGTTTGGTTCGACTCCTAATAATGAACAACATTGGATAGATTATGATTTCGTGGGAGTTGCTTCAGGACTCCACGAAGGAACAAATAGTAGCTGTTATGGCCGCTAGGCTAGAAGAATCTAAAGCTATGGAGGAGGATGCTATCGAAGATGACTATGTCGATCAAGAGGAACCAGAGGAAATGGAGATGGAAACAGAAGAACTAGGGGATGAGATAGCTCCCCAAGATCAAGTAGAAATTATGGAGGAAATGGAAGATATGGGGGCTGATGCAGAAGGGCCCACTAGTACCGTGAACAAGGTTGTCCCACAAGAACCAAATTCACCCATGGAACTAGCAAAGCAAGCTGATGATATGGTAGTCATGGGGGTAGACCCACAACAGGCCACCATGGGCGAAGCAGTCGATATGGTGACCGAAGGAACCCTACAGGGATCTCCTGCCACTATGGAGATAATGGAGGAGGACAATCCAGTTGAAGAGCAGGTTGTGATCACTCCGACCATGGAACTCAGAGAAGAGGAAGGACAAAGGCAAGAGGGGCCCAAAGTTGACGAAACTGTGGGACTTGTCGAGGAAGCAGCAGAAGAAGCAGGGTGCAAGGTTGACACTGAACCACAAGAACTAGTGTCAACTTAAGGGCCAAATGTAGAATATGCACCCCAGTTCCATTTCTTCGCGTTGATTCCAAGAGGAGCAAGGGTAACTCATTCCTCTCGATGGGGAGAAAAAGAAGATTTTACAATTCCGGTGGCTCTAAAGCTATTACAAAGGCCACAAGCTTACAAAGTGGAATCCACTCAAGTCGTGGGTGGCTTGGAGCAGGAGAGAAGAAAATATTTTTTGGAGGCTAGAGAGCCAGGAGGAATTCCAGCATACACAAAAATAGGAGAATATCTCACCAGCACATTGCTAGTTGCGGTGCATGTGCACAAAGAGGAGATCGTTGTTGGTGAAAAGGAGGGACCAAGTGAAACGGTCCTGATGATTGAGCCAACGATACAATCAAGAGAGGGGGGATACTAGGCATGAAATAAGTGGAGAAGAGTGAGAAAGGAAGGAAAATCCCCCAGTCAACACAACAGAAGATGTTTCGAGGAATTTACCTCCGGTTGAGGAAATATTAGTTAAGCAAGAGTGGATAGGGCTGTGTGAATAGGGAAGGCTTCCAATGAAACAAAAGTATCAGCTGTAGTTTAAGGAAACAATGCGGCTCAAAATGGAAGTAAGGAAACTAAGAAAGAAGGTGCACAGAATGCAGAAACAATTAAAGAAGCACAAACGACAAGCCAAAAA
This sequence comes from Pinus taeda, assembly GCA_000404065.3. Taxonomy (NCBI): domain Eukaryota; kingdom Viridiplantae; phylum Streptophyta; class Pinopsida; order Pinales; family Pinaceae; genus Pinus; species Pinus taeda. Next base: position 35,166 of record APFE031323731.1, on the reverse strand, counting down.
GGCCAAAACTATCGGGGTTGATGAAGAAACCCAAGTAGACCATATAGGCATGACGTCAACTGACACTCAAATAGACCCGATTGAAAAATTGTTTGAAGATCGAGAGTATGCCTTAATAGATGAAATACAGTCTTGGAAATCTACTACAGCCCAATATAAAAATGATAACATAAGGACTAAGGAAAGGGCCTCCACAACAATTTTTGGATAAGTGGAGCGCATAGATGTTATGATGTTATGGCATGCTAAATAGCAACTCAAGATGGAGCAGTTGGAGAAGAAAGTGGAAAAGCTGAAGGCCGACAAGGAGCAAATGTTCAATGTGATGCAAGAGTTTATGGCATGTCGCCACCTTGCTTGTTGTTATTCCTTATTTTTGCATGAACGTTTCCTTTTATTTTGCATGGAAAGTATTAAGAATGAGATCGACTATGAGATGGAGGATGGTGTGCAATTCCTCCAGATTTTGAGGAGTCACAATGTACTAATGCAACATCTAATGTGTGGGTTTTACTTGCACGAGTACTTACTGTGGGTGGACAGAGATTTTAATCCAATCCCGTATGTGGGAAACATTCATTTAAGGGACCTCACCTCTTACGCTTTTAATTAGATTCACTGGTAGAAGGCTTGTAACACTTTTGAATCCAGTCAAGTTACAAAGCCATTTATAGTAGGGGGAACATGAGAGGTTAGACACAATGTTCAATAAGCACAACACCTTTCCGGGGATAGGGGGAAACAAGATAGAATGATGAGGACACAAAGATGGTGTCTTGATATTTGTATCAAACAACTCACCACATTCCAAAAAGAGGTCCATAGTTGCTATCAGAGGAGGTGGACGTTGTCACCCACAACTGTCCAAAATAGAGAACCTTTTGGGGCACCAAATTTTGCACAAGTACTTACTAGGGTGCCCAGGTATGTGGCATGTGTCTAGACATGTGGGACCCAGTGTATGGGGCTCTAGTTTCAGTTTCCTATTCTCTGGTTGCCTACTGAAAATTACACTCTAGCTTATGATGTCCTCGTGGATTGGTGGAAGGAAGTTGTCCTTTCAGATGGATTTAAAGTTCTAGGGACAAAAATGGCCACAGAATATGATCTTGCCTAGCTTCATGAAACATACAGTCTATGAAACCCAGATTTACGAGGGCGGCAGACTGCATGAGGACATGCAGTAGGCTAGTTGGGGGGAGATGTTGGGTACCAAATCGAGCCATCTTTCTGCCCATTTCCACTACCCTTTTTGACCCTTTTGCGCTCATTTACCTATGTTGTTATGTTAAAATTACAAGATAAATTCCCCCTTACTTGTCCCATTTGTATATTTTAATTAATGAAGTAAAACGCACAGAGTCTATCTATTTGCAGTACTTATTTGTGTGAGAACAAGAACCCTCACTTCAATGTATTGCAATAGATAAACGACCGACCAGAAGGAGGTCGCACAGCTCAGGGAATAGGCTCCTTGAACTATTCTTAGGCCTTCTTGCTATCTCAAACATCTGATACCGATACCCTTCCAACCAATGTATATCTTTGCATCTGCAGTTGCCATGTTTCCAGGAGATCTGTTAATCCCCCTCACTATGTATAAATTGCAGGTTGATCCTATGAATGGGGGTTCACCCATCAGTATTGTAAACATCTATTACCAAGTAATAAAAGATCATCCATATTGTTGTTCTAGTTCTTTTTGTGGTTAGCGCAGCCCTGATCAGAGAGTTGGGCCCACTCTTCTGATCAGGTGTTGTGTCTTTGTGTGTGTGTGATTTATCAGTTTTTATTTGTTGTTACAGTTCTCTACTGTTTATGATTATTTCTGCAGTTCTGTAATTTGTTAATCTTACAGTCATGTTTTGAATATTAAACCACAAACCCTTGTTTGGGAAAGATTATGTGTTTACCCCTACATATACCTTGCGTGTTGCCTTGAAAGGATACACACCTGTATTGATAAGATTAACGTCGGAATAAGGTAGATAAATCATCCCTATCTCGACACCAACAATAGTATTTTAGTTTCTGTGTATATTTTGAACAATTCCCATACGTGTTGTAATAACTATATTAGCTTTGAAAGGATGAGATAGTGTACAAAATTGTGCATACTTGGTAAGTTTATAAAATACCTCCATGCTGAAACTCTTTCCTCCATACTTGTGTAACATGTGATAAAATACATTGAGACCTCCTCCCAATCTTGACTTGGAATGACTAAAGGTTGTAACAGACCTGGGGTCTTAATTGTATCAACATTATTTTTTTGGCAAACCAAACATTTCGTGACAAAATTCTGAATTTCATATTTAAGGCAATCCCAAAAAAATTACTTCTTGACCCTGTGGTATGTTTCTAACAATCATGACTGCCCCCCTAAGGAGAGGTGTGCAATTCCAAAAGAATATTTTGTTTTTGTTGGGAGTTCTTACATATATATAAGTGATCTTTGTACCATAATGAAACATTTTTCTAGAAAATATATCAGGTTATTAAGATCTTGTTACGACTTTTGAATGATTTTCTACTCTTCTTCATAATTCTTCCATTCATCCCTTGCTTCAATTATGCAATTAGGTTGGATAATAAAAGTGGCAAAGAGAAATGCTTCGACATTATCATCCCTTCTTAAGATCACATTTGCAACAACATTTTGTTTTCCTATTTTTGTAGATGATTTCAAAGTCCCAACCCAATATCTTTGTGGCCCATTTTTACTGCTCTTATGAAGATAATATTTTCTACAAAAAGTATTTAATACTATCTGATATTTTTTTACCTTGAAGTGTCTTTCCGTTATGTAAGGGCACCATTTCTTTAAGGCATGTAGTATTGCCAACATTTCCTTATTGAAAATAGGTTTGTGTAAATACTTTCCCTTTATTAGATGAATTTCAAAAGAAATGGGTCTTCATTATTGCATTAAAACAATACCAATTCCATTTCCTAAGGTATCACATTCCACAATAAATGATTTTGTGGAGTTCAGTGTAGCTAAGACCGAAACGTGGAATGTTGCTTCTTTAAGATGTTCAAACTACTTAGTTGCTTTTGGAGTCCACAAAAATGCATATTGCTTCACTAATGTTGTTAAAAGTGCTATTATTTTCCCATAATCCTTAGGAAACTTGTGATAATACCCTGTAAACTTGAGAAATCCTTGAAGATTCCTTAGGTTTGTAGGGATTTTACATTCCTTAATGGCTTAAATTTTGTTAGGGTCTACCTTAACACCCTATTGAGATACAATTTGACCCAAATATTCCACCTCCTATAACCAAAAGAAACAGTTGAAGGGTTTTTCATACAATTGTTTCTCCTCACATAATTTAAGCACGTTGTCAACTTGCTAAACATGATTTTTTCAAGACTTGATGTGGATTAATATATCATCAAAAAATACTAACACAAACTTTCTAAGAAAAAGTTTGAAAGTGGAATTAATCAAACCTTTAAATGTGGAAGGTGCATTGGCAAGGCCAAAAGGCATGGCCAAAAATTTATAATGACCTTCATGATTTCTGAATGTTGTTATTGGAATACCCTTTATCCTCATTCTACTTTGATGATATCTAAAAGAAAGATCCAACTTGACAAAGTAAATTTTTCCATGTAATTCATCCAACAATTCATCAATGACAATAATGGGAAATTTAACTTTAATATTGAGCTTATTGAGCTCTCTATAGTCTGGACACATACACCATGATTTTTCCTTCTTGTGCACCAATATTGTTATAAGAGAAAGAAATTTGTCTAGGTTGAATTATAAATTCCTATAACATTTTTGCAACCAAACATTCAATTTCACTCTTTTGGGCATAGGGATATTAATGTAAGGAATGTTGTTTTGAGGAACACTGCTTGGAATCAAGTAAATAGCATGATCATGAACAGGTGGGAGACATTTCAAAGTCTCAAATACCTTTGAATGATTTTCCAAGACTCTTTAGAGATCTAAAGTAAGGGATAATTTCAATGTTTGAACCTCTAATGAAGATAATTTTGAAATTACACCTCATTGTTCATTCTTCAAAATCATTGTCATGAAATTACAACTGATTATCTACCCCAATATCCCTGTGATACCCCTTAATCCAATTTCCTTTCTCTCCTAGAAAAAATTTACGAAATTTTTTTGAAAATTAAAAGCTGTCATCCCCGAAAATTGTAACCATTGGAATCCAACTACAACATTAGTAGGACCCATTGGAATGGAAAGCATTGGACTATTCAAGACATGTTTCCCAATGGTTAACCTAATATTATCGAACTTCCTTGATCAATTTATAGTTCTTCCATTTGAAAACATCACTTGACACTCTCATGTTGGATATAGAAAGTAATTCAATTCCTTGGATATCTTACAATGAATTAAATTATGGGTACTATCCAAATCAATGAGCACTATTACCTTTTTCTTCCTGGTATATGCTTTATCTTGAGAGTTTCAGGAGTGGTAATTCTCTGGGGTTGGTTCCTAATGTATATATTCTTCTTTTGATTTTTCTTGTTCCTTTTCTTACTCCTCTTCACAATTTATGTAAAATAATTTCTTCTCAACACACTTGTCACCTTTAGTTTATTTTCTATCACAATTGTAACAAATCCCTTTTGATATTTTTTCCTCTGTTTGCTGTGGTGTCAACCTTGTAGGTTAGGGGAGGCTAGAATAAGAAACACTTCCATATTTAGAGTTGTGAGAGGTAGACCTACTTGTTTCCATAATTTTTCTTTCAAATTTTCTTGCCACCCTAAATGCATTTTCCAATGAATTAGGTTCCCAAAGGAAAGCCTCATGTTGGATGTTAGCTTTTGAAGTCCCTATGAATAATTCAATCATATGCTCCACTCAAATATCAGGTTCCTTGATATTCAATATTTGGAAGTCCTCAATGTGGTTTGCCGTTGGACCCTTTTGTTTAAGATTTATCAATTGGATAAAGAAGTTATTTCTCTTTGTATCATCATAATTTTTTACCAATTTCACGATAAAAATTATCTAAGTGATAATTAATTTACGAGAAAAACACCATTAATAACACACAAACTGATTGGGTTCTAAATATAGGGATCGAATGTGTACCTTTTATGTGTGTGGCACATCATGTAGATCAAGGAATTACTCCATCAATAGTATCCATGTTACGAGATCCTTACCATCAAAATTCCTCATATCGATCTTTGGAGTGTGATGGGTATTCAACCCAAAGTGAGAGTGTCTAAAATCATGATTCACATTCCTTTTGTTCTCATTATGATCTTCATGGACTACCTTATCACCATTAGGAACCATTTCCTATAGCAACTCTGTCAAACCTTCCTTTAAACCTTCCATGTATGATTTTATTTTTCTTCTAAACCATCTATATTAACATTCATCGCTTCCAATTCATCTTTAGTTTCCCTCTATGAGAGTGAAAATTGTTGCACTTAGTCTTGCAATTTTGATATATCATGTTGCATTTCTTCACGGGGGCTTCATTGTGGGAGCAAAACCATACCACATGGGTTCATATTGGGGGATATATATTGACGAAAAAATGACATAATATATTGAGCATATAATAGGGGTTGAAGGGTTTTTATATTGGTAGGTATAAAAAATGGGTTCAAAGTTAATGAAAAAATATAAAGGGGTATAAAAAAAAATGAAAAAATGGATAACTATGATATCTAGTGAAAGTAGGGTTCTTTTAAATTGGGAAGGTGTATTGGGTTCGTATTGGTAGTGGGTTAAATAATTTTATTTTTAGAGGGTTTTTTTCAATATGTAGTCAAATCAGCGGTATTGTTTAGTATGCTATGAATGCATATGATATGTCAGAGATTCATCGAGTGAAGCCACCATGCATTTCTTCTTCTTCATGCGTCATGGTAGAGCCTTTAGAGGGTCTAACGGGTGTAAATTTTTTTTGCTTGGGAGGAACTTTAGATTAATTAATGATATCTACGATTCATCATTCCCTTTGAATCACTTCAAACTGATTTTTCAAATAAAAGCAATGCAAATTTAAAAATACACACCTTTTCTAGTTTAATTTTGAGCTTGTTGGTAGGCTGATCTTGAAACTATTATTTCTATATGATTTCAACCTCCCAAGGTCTGAAATTTTGTCTTGTGGTAGCCCTATGTTTCCTCTTTTCAACCCCACTAGTTAGACTGAGTTTGGATTCTTCAATATAAAGTTAGGCCAAATCTCCCAATATGACTTTCTTATGGACCAGTTTAGTAAAGAAAACTTGTAAGGAATTCCAAGTGTCATTGTTTAAACCTTCAACCCTAAGAATAGTACCTAAGAAACTAAAGTATGTTTGGTTTTAGCTGCTTTTTTAGAAATTCAATTTGGATTCCTGAAATGAAAGTATGATGATTATCCCTGAGACACATGTTTGAGATTGAATTATAAAGCATACAAAAACTATAAATTCCTTGAACCATATCTCAGAGAATATAGCAAGCCAAGATCTAATTTATTTACCAAATGTCATAATGATATCAGTTCCATGTGATTGAAATTTTAGCTTCTTAATCCCCTCACATAAAAAAAGTTATAGCAAAAATTCCAAGACGACCTGTTTGAAGCAAAGAAACCCTAATATCTAAAGCTATAATACCAAATCTTATGTAACCATATCACAAAAACATAGAAAAATTAAACCAATAACTTAAAAATAAGGATCTTGGAAGGGAAATAACCTTTTACATCATATAAATGAACAATTCTTGGTTGATACTAATGAAAATACCTCCTTGGTATATATAGGAGTCTAAAGGGTCACAATATAATCAGGGCCTACCTAATAATAATAATGTAAGGCAATAATAATAAAAATAGTAGGCTTCTATGGGGTGCAAAAATAATAATATGGGGGCTACACTATAATATAATGACCTAAAAACAGAGTCTTATAGGACCTTTCTAGCAAATTGCAAACATTGAAATCACATGGGTACTCCCCATTTCAACTTAATAGACTCCTTTAGTGAGGAGACAAAATTTGTGTTTAAGATCCAAAATTATAGGGATTTACCACTGAAATTTTTAATATAAATATGAAAATTTTCATTCTTTATCCTCACTATCTCAAGAAAATGTGAAGCTCCACAGGGTAGTGGACCAGAGTCTAAAATCCTAGAGGCAGGAATGACATAATAGGCACATTGATGGGTGCATGAGTTCATATAAAGTAACCCCAAAAAAAAATTCTGACACAGAGACCACCAAAACTTACCAAGCCACACAAAATGGCTTCAGTGGCTCCATCATTCCAAGCACTATAGCCGCCAAAACCACCCCAAAACATTTTCCTATTGATAAAATATATAACAAGTATAAAGATAAGGGAAATAAAATACTTGTGATTTTCTAGGCCAACATACTCATTTTGTGCAGTCCAGTAGAGAGAAAGAACCATCAATGTTGGTTGTAGGGCTCAGAGCACCATTTTTGTCACAATAATCAAGCTTTTGATAATCCCCATAGTTGAAGGCAAGCATAGGGTTGAACTCCCCTTCCTCAACAGACTCCTTGAAAATGAAATTCCATAGACCTAGTTGAAAATTCGGATGAGGGAGCATGACATGACCTCGACTAAGTATGTGAGCACAACAAAAACCGAAAACCTCATGCCCAAAGTCATCTTGGGGACCAATCAAAGACTTGCTCATGGCAACTGAGCCAACACCCGTGAAGCAGATAGTTGAAACCCTAACACATGTGAATTCCATTTTTGCCATTATCCTAAAAAAATACTATCCTAATTAGTTTACTTTCAATTTGTTATTATTTTAAATATAAAGAAAAAACATGTTATTTTCTTAGTCCATCTAATAGATTGATCTTTATTTAAGTTCGAGCGAATTTAAAATATATAAGTACCATTGGATGGGTTGATAAAAATATAAAAAATAATTGTAAGACATGAAGTATGGATATTCAAAACTCTAATTACGATAATGAAGATAACCTTGAGAAAACATGCATGTTATTTAACTCTGAAATACCAACCAGTCTTATAATATATTAAAATATCCATGAAATAAAATGAAATAAAGTTAAAAAATATTATTACATAAAATGCAATGTTAGCTTAGTGATTGTATTTAGAGGATTGATTATCACATTTCTTTGTAATTTACCTATTTACTAGATGGTTACATTTTTTTTAATCCATAGTGAGATATTAATGCCTTACATCTCTTCTATTAAAAATATGATGGTGTATAGATTTAACAACAATTTTTTTTCGTGACTTCTTATCAGTATGCTTAGCCACATTATGACAATGTATAATTTCAACAACAATTTTTTTTCGTGTGAAGATGGGAGGAGAAGTGTAGGGCCTAGAGAAAGAGAAAAGTAGGCATGCACGGAGAAGAGGTGTTATTTCCATAGAAAAGTGTGCAGGTTGGTATGGAATCTATTGAAAAAAAGTTCTCAACCAATAACAAAAGATGTGCAATTAGCCACTTGGCATATTAAGCTGTCTTCACAGTAAACATTCATCACATATCACCAAAATTCTAGAGTGGATAAAATATTCTACATCTTGAACCCATGCAGTGCAAGATGTAAAGAATGCAATATCTAAATACATTGGGAATAATATAAATCAAGGTTTTTATTTCCATTTCATTTAATTTTTTTGCAGTGGTGAGAGAAATAGTTGAGGGCTAGATGTTTTTGGAAGTCAGGGTGGAACATAAGGTATATCCTACATTTATCTCTACCAAAATAATCAATAGCCACAGACTAAAACACCAATGCATAGATTGTGTGTTGGGTCAATAATAAATAGTATTAGCCATTACCAATGTAAACCTGAAAAACAGGGTGTCCCACCTGCAATGCTTGTGGTGTGATGTTCAATTGTGATAGGCTACTTCAAGAGTACAAACATGTTAGAAGGCTTACTTTTTTGGGCACTAAAATTTTGGTAAATGAAATTACTATATTGCATCTAATTTTGCTAAAAAATATATGATTATATTGCATCTACTTTAGTCATAGAATTAATATTTTGTGTATTAATTTTGTAAAACGTATTAAACATTTTCATGGATCATTAAGAGATTCAATCTTTAAATTTCAAAATTTCTTAATATATATTCATGCTAATGTTATATTTGGCAGTGCATATTGAATATATTCATGCCAATGGATATATTGTTCTCTCATATTACTGAACTTTATTATACTAAATCCACTCCTCGAATATGACAAGAAACTTAATTAATAGAACATTGCATACTAATAAGTATGATCACTCAACTATTTTGTTAGAAAAAATATTTTTCACTTACATTGAGTTGAAGGTTGGAGTTGAAATAGTTGTTTACGTGCATGCATTATGCATGTAAGTTGTATCAAAATGCGTATTTTCATGGTGCAAACACTAGTTCTGCTTAGGTAGTTAGGAAGGAAAACACTAGTCCCAATGTAGTAGCCAGTAAGGCAAGAAGTCAGGCTCGAGCACCACAAAATTGAAATGTGAGTGAAACATGATGCATATATAATAGGACATTTGAATATGGGAACAAATATAATTATTATAAAGCTCATATAAATATCACTGAAGGGGGGATCGTGTTACTTCATTATGGTGCATGCTCAATGAAAAAGGGATAGACCATAGGGGTTTGTGAGTGGATAAAAATAGCTCATAATTAATAAATCAAAAAAATTAGTAAATTAAAGGGTGTGCATATTTCAGTAGATGTATTGATCATCAAAAATCTATGGATGTATTTGATTAGGATATGACTTGGATTACATGTTCTTACTTGGGCTCCTAGATAGGTCATTTGCAAGGTAGATATCAGTGCAATTGTTCTGATACTATACACAAACGTAGGAGTAAAGTATGCTAGGTTAAATACATCAACAAAATGTTAAGTAATGAATTGAGTTTTAGTAGTTACACATCTCTTCTGCTGCAAGGAAGAAAAAACAGAAAACAAATGATGTGAGGATTTCAATGCTAGAAGAACAATTGATGTGAGGCATGCCATAACCATGAAAATTTAACAACTTAAACACTAAAATTTATTTAATTATGTCTCTAATGTCTAAAAATTCAAAAAAATAAATAATGAGAGCATGAGTAGAAATGAAGGAGACATCTTATTCTAGGTGTTTATTGCAACTAGTTTTTGTCTAAGCAAAGCCCCCAAGGGTAGTTTTACATGGTCTCTTAGGTTGGCAACCACTACTAACAATAGTATAGGTTTAAACAAGACAAATATTGGGTGGAGGAACCATGTTTGCATTTGACTAATCTCTTAGTGCCATAAATGAACTCGGCATTGAACGCTTTGTTCCTTTTTAGAAATTGTGAGCTAAAATTTTGAATCATATATAATTTTTATGTTGAGGCCTTTGTTTTTTTCTTGAAACTATAAGGCCTTTAGGTTTTCTCTTCTCATCATCAAGGCTTTCTTTCTTATGTGATTGAAACTGCAAGAATTTTAGGTTGGCTCCTCTCATCCTTTAACATGAATACAATGAAATATTTCTGTGAAATAGGTCATGCAACCAATGAGTCCTCTTACATAAGTTGTTGATCTAATTAATCATAAGAATTAAATTCTCCATCACCTACATAAATACTTCATCCACTTTTATAAGTTACGTCAGGACAATGATTTCCATAAGGTAAGATGGGATGAGAAAGAGGTGAATTGGGATGAGAAGAAATTTGGTAATGTTCATGGAAAGTGTACATATGAAGTTGGAAGTTCATTTCTTAAAGGATGAAGAAATGGCTTGATGCAGGTACTGAATGAGAGGCCACTCCATTATTGCATAGAGGTAATAATTAAATTTAACAATTTCTGCAATGTTTAGATGGGTCCATGCATAATTAAAGTGCTCAATGGCTCCATTGTTTAGGAAAATACAAACATTGACTATTGTGTCAAAATGTTAACAAGCATTGACTATTGTTGTATATAACAACCTTTAGGCAACACGAGGCATAAAATATTGTGTTAAAATGTTAACAAAAATAGACATATACTATTGTGTTTTGTATTAATGAACCAACCATTTATCTAATAAAATAAATAATGTTTTGTTCTTTTTTTAAATAATCTAATTGTTTGACAATTTCCAAGAAAAAATCCCTTCACCAAAGGGTATTTAGTCCCATCAATCATATTTAACCAATAAAGAAAACATATAAACTTTTTTGAAATTAATAAAATGTTTACAACCATTTAAAAAAATAGTGAAAAACAAACATTCCAGCGAAATGAGACTAACACAATCACAATTACTAATGTGCTTAATATACGTTGATTGACCTCATTTTCATATGATGATTGTGTATAAAAGGTGGACAGTAGTAAATGTGGTTGTGCTAGATATAGTTGACATTTGTGGGGTGGATTCATTTCCATGGTTGACTATGGTCAATGAGGGTTGATGAGGTTGGGCATGGTTTAGTTTACATTAAATAGTAATGCTAATGTTATATTAATGTGGATTGAAGTCATGATGGACCATGGATTTCCATAAATACATTAATTGTCCATGTTGGTTGACCTTGTTTGATCATATTTATATCATTTGACCATGTTCGACCCTTCCAACTATAGAGATCATAATATACCATTATGGTTGATTACTGTAACACCCCTTCCCATGTTTACCTAAGTTAACTGGTCCACCAGGGTAAACCTTGTGACAAATAATTACTATGATATCATTCAAATCCCCATGTAAAGGAAGTGGAATCGACACATAAAAAACCAAACTGAACCTTCTCGGGAGCTACATGACCCCTAGGGACTAACCAACCACTCTAGGTTCCCAACCCTTGAGTTAGCTTGGTCATTTCTTATTTAGACTCATAATAGATCCCATAAAAATCCCTCCAAGTGACTGAAACTCTTTAGTTTCTCTCACAACAAGGAATCCATGCGACTGCAACCCTTTTCAGGCAGTTCTATGCCATCGACCCCAAATTCTGAGCCATGTTTTTTAGGTCTAGGACTCAGGCCTCTTCCCAAAACTTGATGAAATTATCATAAATTATAATTAACAAGAAGATGAGGCCTCTAATGGGAAACTTGAAGAAGGACCTAATTAGAATCATTCTAACCACTACAAGCCTTTTGTCAAACACATCATAAATATGTAATGTATTGGTCATATAAACACATTTGAACATAGGGACCTCATACTTATTTGAGATTGTTTAAGAAGGTCTGATGCCTTCTCACAATATATGCATTATCATCTATTAGGGCATACATTCATTAAATTCTCATTTACTAATCAAAACATGATGACAGCCATAACCAAATTTTATCATAAATCATGCTTATAACCATCATATAATGAGAGAAGTAATAATGATAGCATAACCTTTAAAACCACATAATAACAAGTACATTTGCACATGGAACACAAAAGGAAAAGAGCTCTTATTAACATATGAAAAGGAAAACCAAGTCAGGGACTTCCATGTACCACCTGACCATAGATTGGGCTAAACTAAGTTTCTCTTTCAGCCAATCATTCCCATGCTATATTCCAAGCATGAATGTGAGACTCACAACAAAGCTGACCAAGGAGCCCTTAGGATTTACCGTATATCATAGAAATATAGGTCAAGGATTCCTAGGAATGAAACCCTCATCTATACAACCAATCCTTACTACAATCTCTCCAAGGGATTCCTAGGCTAAAATAAGAAACATACACTACCAGGATTTACCGCAATCCCACCATATATCAATCTAGGGATCGCTAGGCCTATACAAGCATGCATGCCTATAGATCTCTCCACCTAAACCGTGAGGAATTTATCCATCTCCACACTCTATGCTTTACAGTGTATCTCATCGTTATTGGTCAAGTGATTCCTAGGCCCAACGAGGGTGATCACAACGGGGTTTTACCATGTATCTCACCATTACTGGTCAAGGGATTCCTAGGCCTTGTGGTTCTTCCTGAGACCATCCCACTCAGTTTCGAAATCATCCGAAAATCTAGATCTAACAATTAAGAGAAACCCCATCGTACCATTGTTATCTAAAAATGGCAATGCAATGTGGAAAACCACTGTCACACTTGGAAAAACCCATGACAATGGCAACAAGGGAACCAAGAACACACATTCATGTACCATGAATGCCTAAAATAGCAAGGAAATCATACATACAACTCAATACCTACAATTAATATCTTTTTAGCCACTTGATCCCACTCTTCCTTTCTTGACTTTTGATTTCCTTTACCTTCTTGTCCTTCCCTCGCCTTCCTTCCTATGTTAGAGTGCTCCAAGAATGCTCCGTGTGTGAGAGAGAGATCCAAAACTGAATTGAAAAAATGTTGTGAACTGATCCTCAAAAGTTTTTTTATTTGTGAGGCCTCTACTTTCTTCATTTTCCATCATTTTTCCTTCATTTTACTCCTCACATGAACTTGTGATCTTTCACCTTCCTTTTCCCCTAGATTCCATTATTTTGATAAATAAAATGCCAATTAATGTCTCTTTTCCTTTCCAAATCCTTTGTCATTCCCTTTGCCAATTTCCCTTAGCCATAATAAACCAAATGAACACCCACACTAGGATGTTTTTCCCAACATTCATCTTGGAATATGTGTCCCATGACCTTGGTCTTATTTTACCTTTGTTAACTTTATTACATGGATTTTTAACTTGGGGCTCTTACAAAACCCTCCCCTTTAGGAGAAAATCATCCACGGTGTTCAATGACACCTAAAACTAGCAAGACTACTGAAAAGAAAAACATACTACCCATGGGGCTTTATAACTTATCTCGATGCAGTATTTATAATGATCAACCTGCTAAAAAGCAAACCAACTTGAAACCAATACTGCTTATTGGAGTTTCATAACACAACTCATTGTAGTGTGTGTGTGTGTGTGTCTATATATATATATATATACATACATACCAAAACTAATTTTCCTCAACAAGAAAACAATGAAGGATACATAGCCTGCATCTGATCATCCATCTCCCATGTAGCTTCATCTGGTCCAAACTGCTTCCACTACACTTTAACCTACTCGATTGCTTAGTTCTAGAGCATAAGCATCTTTCTCTGCAAAATACAGTAAGGTTCGGGCTAGAAATCTACTTCTGGATCTACCTACAATACAGACCAATCAATAACATGATCGACATCCTTTACATATCTTTTAAGCAATGAAACATGGAAAACATCTTGGAATTTCACTGTCAAAGGAAGTGAAAGTTTATAGGCCATTGGTCCAATCCTCTCAAGGATCTCAAAACGCCCACAATACTAAGGTGCCATATTCACACATGACCCAATCCTCAAGGAGATCTTCTTGGGCTTGCTACACAAGTACACACGTTCCCCAAATTAAAACTCCTTAAACAACCTATGTTTATCTGCATTAATTTTCTATCTGTCTTGGGTTTCCTTTAGATTCTTCTTGATTACTTGTATTTATTGCTCCATCTCTACTAACATATCCAATCCTATCAACAACATGTTCACTAGATCACTCCAAATAATAGGAGTATCAACACTCTACCCATATAATGCCTCAAATGGAGTCAACCTTAGCATATCATTGACCTTCTTTGTATGTCCATCTATCTGCAGATGATAAGTTGTGTTGAAGGTCAAGTCTTTACTTAAACCTGTAAACAACTCTTTCTAGAATCTGGAGGTGAACTTAGCATCTATGTCCAACATATCTTCTTTAGAACTACTTCAAAACACCACACAACCTCACTATCTCCCTGATGAATACCCATGCTACATCATTAGTTGAATACATAGATTTCACTGCAATGAAGTGCGCTACATTTGTCAACTTTTCAGCCACAACCATAATAAAATCATGTTGTCTAGATGTCCTCAGAAAACCTATTATGAAATCCATAGAAATGGCCTCTCATTTCCACTATGGAATTTGAATCGATTGTGGTAATCCATTTGGATGCTTACGCTGCTTTTAATTGTTGACAATCCAAACATCTAGCCACAAACTCTACCACTTCCTTCTTCATATTCAGCCAATAGTAGAACTTTTTCATCGTTGTCAATGTCCTTTGATATACCAAATGACCTAAATATGGATTAACATGAAATTCCCTCAAGATAATCTTCTTGAACTCACTGTTGTCCGACACATAGATCCTATTCCTAAACCTGATCAAACCATCTACTATGAGATGACAGTCCACATCCTGGTCACCTGTATCCTTTTGTAACCTGTTCCTAAGCTCCCTATACATATAACTTTGTTATCCTTCCTACAATATTCAATTCTATAAATCTGTCCCATAAGAACTCATAGTTGCTACATGATTCACCTGCACTCTTCTGCTAAGAGCACCTTCAACCCTATTCTCTTTACGTTTAATGTAATTGATCTCGGAATCAAACTAATTGATCCTGACCAAACATCTAGATTTGCTTGCATTTAGATTCAGTTGGTCAAATAAGTGTCTCAATCCATTGTGATCACTCATCAATATAAAACCTCCTACTAAGAAGATAGTTCTTCCACATCTTCAATGCATGGATGACTGCTGCCAACTCAATATCATGTGTCACATAGTTTTTCTCGCATGCTTATTCAATTTCCTTGATTCATATAACACTACTTGTCCTTCCTGCATAAGGACTCCACCAATCCCTCTCTTGCAAAAATTTGTATACGCTACAAATTCTTTATCCGAATCTACAATCTTGAGAACTGGAGCATTTGTCAACAACTGCTTCAGTTTCTCAAAACTTGCTACATATTCCTCTGTCCATTTAAATTTATTACCTTTTCACTACAATGATGTGATAGGATATGAAATCCACGAGAAGTTCCTAATGAACCTCCTGTAGTAACCTGCTAACCCCATAAATGACCTTACCTCATCCACATTCTTAGGAGTTGTCCATTCCATGATAACTCACATATTGTCGAGATCCACTGCTATGCCTTCCTTAGAGACAATAAGTCCCAAGTAATGTACCTCTATCTGAAAGAAACTTCACTTGATAAGCTTGGCATACAATTGATGCTCTCTTATCAATCTCAACAATGTTTCCAAGTGTTTGGCATGCTCTTCCTCATTCTTAGAATATATCAATATATCATCAATGAACACAATAAAAAACTTGTCCCAATAAGGATGCAACACACTGTTCATCAAGCACATAAAAATAACTGGAGCACTAGTCAAACCAAATGGAAGTACAATAAACTCATTATATGGGCCGAAAATCAGTCTTGTAAATATCCTCTTCTTTGATGCATACCTAACAGTATATAAATCTTTGATCAATCTTCAAGAACACTGTTGTTCCCTTCGACTGGTCAAATAAGTCATCAATCCTTGGAAATAGATACATGTTCTTGATGTTTACATTTTTCAACTTCCTGTAATCAATGCATAACCTAAGAGCACCATCCTTCTTCTTCACAAATAATACCAGTGCACCCCAAGCTGACATGCTTGGCCTAATGTATCCCTTGTCAAGAATTTCTTTCAATTATAACTTCAATTCTACCAACTTCGGTGTGCTCATCATGTATGGTGCCTTTGATGCTGGTGCTACCCGTGGTACCAACTCAATGGAAAAGTCCACTTCTGTTAGGTCCTTATACTACTAGTGTAAACCCTTATTTCTATTAGTACAACCTCCTTATTATCTTTTTGTACCCATGTAGTCCCCATATTGTTACTATTGTGCCCCACAAAAGCCCACTATTGTTATTATTGTTCCCTTACATTATTGTTGTTATGTCAGCTCTGATTATATTATGACCCCTTAAACTCCTATATATGGAAAGGAGGTCTTGTCATTTGTATCATCTAAGAATTGCTCATTTGTGTAATGTAAAGGAGGTTGCCCCAATGAAGAGACTTATTTAAAAGGCATTGACCTATCTTTTCTATCTTTTTGTGACATGGTTTCATAACATTTGGTATTAGAGCTTTGGATTCTAGGCTTTCGCTACTCCAAACAAGTCATCATGGCATTCGTGCCATAAACTTTTCTCTACAACGTTTAAGACATTACAAAAAACAACCATTTGGGCCAAAATCATTCTGAACCTTGGGTCCAAATTTCAGAGCTTTTCGTGCTATATTTGCGGAGATATGATCTGAGGAAGTTGGCCTTTTGGTAGACTCCCAAATTACATTCCAAATTGGTAACTTGTGGAAAATAGTCATAACTTTTGTTTTGAGAATTAGATTGAAACTTCGTAAGAAGTTATATAAATATGATAGACTATAGCTTCCTGTGTATATTTCTCAGATTCTAAGGTCAAAACAGTGACATGTGGCACTTCATACAAGTTCACTCTTCTGAAAAGGTATATAACAAGGTCATCTTGGGAGATTGTGCATAACTCTTTCTTGGAGAATCTAAATTCGATCAAACTGGTGGCATTGGAAATAGGATGCAAAGGGCTTCTACATATCCCAATTTCAGAACTTAAAGATCCAAAAGTACAGAGTTATAATCATTTCAAGATTGAGCTCCTAAAATCAAGAAAAAGTGAGATGAGGAAGTTTGATGGCAAGGATCCAGTAAATTGGATACTACAGATGGAGAAATATTTTGATCTACATGGTGTAAAACTATTACAAAAGGTATGTATTGGATCTAATTATTTAGAACCAAATCAACTTTTATGGTATAAAAGGCTTTGTTCTCGTAAACCACTTGTCACATGGTCAATTTTCACAGAGGAAATGATAGCACATTATGAGGACACAAAGAGAAACACCTTCTTTAGCCAATTGATAAATCTCAAACAAAAGTGTTCAATGGAAGAGAACATTGAGGACTTTCAAAAATTGAATATAAGTGAAAATGATATTCCAGAGAAGCAGATGATTGATGTCTCCATAGGAACTTTAAAGGATAACATTCAATGTGAGGTTCATCTTTGGGAACCTAATTCATTGGAGAAGGAATTAAGGTTGGCAAGAAAAGTGGAAATAAAAATTATGGAAACAATGAATTCTACCCCTCACAAATATAAACATGGAAGTGTTTTTTCTCCTAGCCTTCCACAACCTACAAGGGTGACACCAACACAATTGGAAGAAAAAGGAGAAAAATGGCTTTGTTACAATTGTGATAGCAAATGCACTAAAGGTCATAAGAGTGCTAAGAAGAAATTAATTTACATAGATTATGAAGATGAGGAAGAAAAGGATCAATAAACATGAAAATAAGAGGATATACACCAGGAACCAACCCTAGAGAAACAAGAAATGAATCTCACCATATCTTGTAAAGCATTGGCAAGAATTACCACTCCTCAAACTCTCAAGATAGTAGGACATATCAAGAACAAAAAGGTTCAAGAAGTGAAAGATCACATCGAGAAAGACGAAATGAATCCAACCATATCTTGTAATGCATTAGCTGGAATTACCACTCCTCAAACTATCAAGATAGAAGGACATATCAAGAAGAAAAATGTTCAAGAAGTGAAAGATCACATTGAGCATCAAGAAATGAATCCAGCCATTTCTTGTAAAGCATTGGAAGAAATTACCACTCCTCAAAGTCTAAAGATAGAAGGACATATCAAGAAAGAAAAGGTTCAAGCAGTGAAAGGTCACATCGAGCATCAACAACAAGTTCTCCAACTTTTAAAGGATAACGCCACTTTGGTGCAGAATCGAATGAAACAACAGGTAGATCAATTTCACAGTGAAAAATGCTTTGATGTAGGTGATTCGATATTTTTATGGCTACATCTCAAGCAAGCTATTTATGAGAAGGAAATCTGGCAATACTACATGCACTTAAGAAATGGCGACCTTACCCAATGGGAATACATTTCAAGGTAAAAATGGATCATGATAGTCTTACATACCTTTTAGAGCAAATATTAACTTTAGAAGAACAAAAAATATGGGTCACAAATATGTTGGGTTATGACTTGACATCGTTTATTGAAAAGGGAAGCAAAATTTTGTTGCAGGCGCACTCTCAAGAAAGGATGAGGATGTGGAAGCATTATTTTGTGCTATTTCTATTATCCAACCATATTGGATACATAAAGCAAGGGATGAATGGAAAAAGGATGAAGAAGTGTGGCCACTCATTCAAAAGTTGCAGAAGATCCCAATTCGAACAATATTGCCAGAACTTGAAGAGGAAGGAAAAATCATATTGGAACATGGAGAAATCACATAAACAAGAACCGACAGCAACGAAATCAATCAATTTCAGAGTATCTCATCAAGCGGAAGAAATTACTCGCTAAATATTCCAATTGGGAGGACAAGAATTTTATACAAAAGCATCAAGAACTACTCAAGCGTTGAGGACAACACTTTTTGAAGGAGAGGGGCATGTTACTACTAGTGTAACCCCTTACTGTTATTAGTACAACCCTCTTATTATATTGTTGTACCCATGTAGTCCCCATATTGTTACTATTGTGCCCCATAAAAGCCCGCTATTGTTATTATCGTTCCCTTACATTATTATTTTTATGTCGGCTCTGATTATATTATGACCCCTTAGACTCCTATATATGGAAAGGAGGTCTTGTCATTTGTATCATCTAAGAGGTGTTCATTTGTGTAATGTAAAGAAGGTTGCCCCCTCGAAGAGGATTATATCTAAGGCATTGACCTATGTTTTCTATCTTTTTGTGGCATGGTTTCATAACAAATTCCCTGTGAAGCGGAAACTCTGAAATCTCTGTAGTAAATACATCCTGAAACTGTTGTAAAATCAGCTACCTTCTCAATACCTCCGCATCCTAAACATCCTTACCTATATGGTTAGATATATAAACTATAAAGAATACACACCCTTTCCTATGACTTCCCTTTTCATGCATAGTGTTACCCGGGAATAGTGTCCACTCGGATGCTGCTATTCCCACTAAGATGGGTGGCTATCTTAGAAACAAACAATCAAAGTCTACTATTATTTCCTTTTATGAAAATAGACGAGAGGAGGACCAAGAAGACCAAACTAAGTCTTGCGCTTGATTTTCTATCCTTCTTGATAGAGCTTCACCACTTCTTCTTTGTCTACCCAGCTTCAAAAGAACCTGTGGAATCACAACAACATACTACTATCCAAGAAACAAGGATCTCAATTCATAAATAATACAGGATCAGATGTGTATTAACCATATACATGCATTTATAAACAAGTACACAAGAATATGGAAGAAAACAAGAATAGCTTTATTAAGATGAAAAGTAGCAAGATGATTACAACCATGTGCTCTGACCCAGCATCATCCTCCAACTAGGAAGCCCTTCTTCACCTTAAGCAAAGCTTAGATCACCCAACACTATGAATGTACACTAGAAAACCAATAGCACTTCTCTATAAGATATAAAATTCCAGCCTCTGGATCTCTGTGATGAGGGATCCATATATAGATGATTACAGAGAGGTATGTCATCTTCTGGGATCTTTATTAGTGTCTTCTCTCTCATAGTTCCTACTTCCACTTGGAGAATGATGATCTCTTACTCATCCCTGGTCAAAAATAGAGAGGCAAGTGTCCGAGGGGAAGCTTTCGGAAGATTCCATGATCTTCCACCTTGCATTTTTGTCCTTTCCATTTGTCCATTCCCGACCATCGCACCCTACAAAGGAGCAAATCAGTATTCATCGCACCTTGTACACTGGGAATGTGATATGCATCACACCCTCTGCATTGAGCTTTCAGTATGGTCCAGTTTTGACCATTTATGAGTAGTTTTCAGTGGAGAACTTTTGGGAGATGATGTAATCAGTTGACCTTTTTCCTTTAGGTAGTGAAGCAACACTTTTAGGGACTTAGGAGCCCTCAGTTTATGAAAATTTATGATTGGGGTTGAAGTGCCCAAAAATTTCTATAAGAGTTTCCCCCTAAAGCATGAGATCGTTAATATTTTTTATGTCGGGTGAAATGATTTACTATGAGGATCTGAAATTTTTCCGAGCTAGGAGGCAACTTGTAATAAGATACAATACAATACACTATTTTGACAACATTTTTTATGATCTAGCTAAGGCAGGCATTCCCATGCTCAACTTTATAAATTCATTTTCATGTACATAGGACAGACAATCATTTGTGTGACAAACTGATGATATGGACACATCATCCTTTGATTTGGATGATCTTCTATTCGGCAATGATGTACACTTGATGTTTTTATATTCTTGAATATATTGCAGCCCGGATGGATGAAACTAGATCTAGGGTCTTCAAAACTCATTCAATCTTCACTCGGAGTACAATTCGATCCATGTGGAAAATGTTCTGGAGTCGAACATGGAAATACATTGCCTGATTAAAAGCCAATGATGTAAGTTGTTAACAGGCGCGAGAGGAATCACCAATAATGACAATGACGCTCAAGGTACTATAGTACAATTTACGTGGTGTGAAAGGGGACTTGGCATCAAACACCATGCAAAATCTCTCGGTCTAAGGCCATTGATGTAAACCTGTCGCCGAAAGTGAGAAACTTGCCATTGAGGCATGCAAGCTTCAAAGTACTGAAAGGGTTGTTCCTAAGTCAACTTCTTGGATAATGAGCTGATGTTGACAAGACGTGACCTGTCGCAGGAGGGCCTCAATGAATCCCACATCAACGACATGAAACGAAGAAAATGATTTTGGAGGTGAAAACAAACTGACGATACAAGGTTCAGGGTGGCAGTCATGAAGGAATGAAGCATGAATGTATTGCAGTGGGTGAGACACAGGTGAATTGTCTGAATGACTTCTCTTGAACATTTCGGTGACACTAACGATGGATTCGTAGCATTAACCCCAAAGATGGATGGTGTGATGGACCAATGGTGATGACCAATGAACGGAAAAACCCAACCCCGCATGGATGCGGAAGGAAAGTGTCATGTTCAAGAGCGACTTGCTACCAATAAAGTTTCTTCAAGTTTTCTTCCCAATTTTCCCCAATCATCGCTGACCAGTACCTCTTTATTTTTGTCAAGCTTGAGGAGGATAACATATGCTTGTTCTATAATCCGCCGTTCAGGCGAACCTGTCGCTATGTTTTAGCAAGCCTAGCGACAGTGAAACTCGTTCTCGTCCATTTGGATGAGTTTGTCGCTATTCGGTTTTAACGAGTTTAACGAAAAAGATAACTCGGTCTCTTTCAATTTTAGAGAGTCTGAAAGATACGAAAAGGAGACTCCAAAGATTCTTTTTCATTGTATAATCCCTTAAGTCCAAAAAAGCGTAAAATAATACAAAAGGGATGAATTTTCGATAGTTTTAACGAGCCGAACAAGATAAGCACTCGATCTTTTTGTGTAATAATCCCTCAAGTCCAAAAAGATTAAAATCTAGAGGAGGGATAGCACTTTCAATGCCTTTAACAAGCCAGAGAGGCCAATCGCTCGGAAATCTTTTCATATTTTACGAGTCAGGTGAAAAGAGCTTAAAGAAGACTCGTTTTCGAGGAACGAGAGATGGTTTCGGGTAGCAGCTGATTCCATGTAAGATTTGGAATTCTACAATCATGCCAGTGTCACAAGGATGGCTAACAGAATCACTCTTCGCAGATGTTCCTCGAAGGGGTAAACAATCATATGGGGGTGAATGATCGGCTAAAAACAGATTGGAGGTGATGGCGAGAACACGACGAAGACTCAAAAGCTGGCGATAAGGCATTCACAATGGTTATTTGCCGGTTCATTTTTTAATGAGCTTAAATGTTGGGGAAAACATTTGCTCATGACTTATGTTTATTTTTTAATGAGCTTGAACTATGCGCTAAAACTGTTCGTGGAGGTTTTATTTTTTAACGAGCTTGAACTCTGCGACAACATTGCTCGTCAGTCATATGATAAGAATGTCTCATTCGAGATGCTATTTTGAAGTGACTTACATCTCTCAAGCTTTGCCACGGGTCCTTTCTTTATGCAAGTTAGGAAACGACTAGCCATACGAGTTTAAAGGGTTAGAGGTCCTACAAATTTAAAAAATAAATAGCCGCTCTTCACTTGCATGCGGAAAGGTTTGCATGCCCCCAGGTATAGCGAAGTAGAGTTTCCAGGTTACCATTCAATTTGCAGACAAAACATTTGTTCTATCAGGAAAGGCCTACCTTCTAACAGAGGTATCTTATCCGGTCTAATCCCATTTTCCTATACGAACGGGTATCGGACTAGTCATATATCCTTCGCCGAAACCTACCCTATACCTAGAGTTTTTCTGCCAAAGCAAACCAGGGTGCATGCCCCCTGGGTTTCAGTCACATCCTCCTGAATTACTCGCGCTCATCAGGTGGGCAAACTAGAGACCGATGAGACATTCTTTGCGTGAAAAGACCATTTAGGGATGTCATTTGACTATTTTCGATGTGTGAACCGGGGAATGACATTTGGTCTACGAGCTTGACCATTCTGCCTTCGTGCGGAAAACACATTATTCTAAAGAGTGAGGAGACGATGGCTCCCATGCAATAAATATAGCCGTGTCCAAGGAGTAGATTATAATCTAAAGGTCCTTTAACTACCATAAAATTCATGTGAATAGTCTTCCTTCTCAAAGTAATGGGCACATTTGGAAGGATCCCTAAAGGTCAACTGGTTCCCTTGTCGAAGCCTGTTATATTTCTCATTTCAGGCAAAATCGATGGTGAACCAAGCGCTTTCCAAGCAGTTGAGGAAAGGATACTCACAGAAGCCCCTTCATAGATGATGGTACCAACCATGACCATTCTGTAAGCTTGTACAATGATTCTGAATGGTACACTGGCTGGTAAGTGGGGTCTGCCTAGTAGATTCTAATCGAAGGAAATGACTAGGTTGCTTGGTGGTGGGACCGAATAGACGGTCAGATATGACTTTGATGAACTTCCTTCCTGCGATAAAGGAATGGGAGGACTACCCCCAAGCTCATCGAAGTTTGTGTTGATGAAAAGAATCTGAACGATGTCGTTCTCTTTCTCTTCAGTGACGGTATCATTCGAAGATGAACACTCTGAAGGCAAGACCGGGTCAACTGCCGTATCGACCCTTTGACTTTCGTCTGGTATGGATTCAGAGGGTTCATTTTCAATGACAGATTCTTCGGCCGACCACAATGACGGGCCAAATGGATTTTCAACCGGTGGAGGACTTGGCAAGAGTTTTTTATATCCAAGAGGATGTCGTAGCGGTGAAACCGGACGATCATCCAAAACTCTTTTAGCCTCGTCAAGGAAGGGACAATGGTGGACAGTGTGACTTCCTTCACACAACTTACAAGGAAGTTTAGGATTCCTTCTTTGTCCATGTGCTTCACTTTCACTGGTTGATGGTGAGCATTCAACATGATCGCCAGAGGTTGATGCCACCAGATTTTGCAAACGAGGAGACCAATCCCTTAAGATCCAAGGGATGCAGGGACAATCTCGATGATAGTGGTCTCCATTACAAATGACACAAGGAGATTTATCTTTCGACTGGGTGGTGTGAGAATTTTCGCTAGATGATACTTGGTTGCTCCCTTTCGATTTTGGTTCCTTTTTCTCTTTCTGCTTCTTCTTCTTCTCAGTTACTTGATTTTTAGCTTTATCGACTTTATCAAGTGAAGAGGAAGGAGGAGAGGGAGAATCAGATGAAGTTGAAGGTTGGGAGACAACTCTAGTGGTGTCTAGTTACTGATTAGATTGTTCAGGAATTACGGGATTCTGAACGACAAAGGTAGAGAAGAGCCAGATAGGCAAACCAATTGTCAATCCTAGAAGTGACAAAGTGGCCATATGGGGTGGACCAACAT
>APFE031323723.1:5385-66543 GCA_000404065.3 Pinus taeda | reverse complement strand
TATGTATTAAAAGGCATTCATCTATGACACTTGATTTTTCACGTAGCCTGAATAAACCACTTAAAGTTGATTATCAATTAATCCTAAATATTTTTGTATAAGATAAATCTTTACTTGCATTAATAGCTTTATTTCAAAAATAAATTCAATTTATACATACATACAATCTAAACATAATTTAAGACATACTTGTCTTGTTGGTTTCTATGAGATTATTTCAATTACAAATAATTTATTTAAGAATTTAAATTTACCAAATGTTAATAAAGGTGGGAAAATCAAATGTCATATGTTGCATAAAGTTTAAGTACACTTATTTATGACCCGTGCCTTGAAATAACTTTAGCAATCTACTTAACATTCATTACCAATTAATTATTCCATGTGTTGTTAGGAAAAACATTCCATATTACATGGAGTTTTAATTTAAAAAAAAGTGTCACATTTACACACTTAGATTAAACTTCATGATATGAAAATAAAAGTCGATAAATGGATTTATATAGACCACTTAAAACTCATTGTCAATTAATTATAATGTGTTTCGTAAAATATACATATTTACTTACATTAAGAGTTACATTTAAAAATTGCATCACATTTATGAACTTCTATCAATGCATATAGCCAAATAGAATTCTTCAAGTCATATTGGATTCTATGAAATTATTTAAACCACAAATAAACTATTTAGGAATTGAAAATGACAAAATGCTAATATGGATTGGAAAATCAATGTCTTATGATACAAAAAGTTTAAATACAACCATTTTTTACCCATATCTTTAATGAGTCTAGATGGTCCACTTAACACATTGTTAATTAATTATTCCATGTTTTATTAAGAATAGAATTTTGTTTTTCATATAGTTTTGTTTCAAAACAATACAATATGAGATTAATACAGTCTTAATAAATTATGTAATAGACAAATAAAAGTCAATAAATGGATTCCTTATTAAATTAAATGAGATGAGATGATTGCATATACAAATAGTTGATTCAAGAATATATGCAAAAAAAATATGGGTTAAAAATTGAATGCCATACAATTTAACGAGTAGTATTCACTTATGAGCTATCACCTGTTAGCTAAATAGTCCACTTAATACTTATTATCAAGAAATTAAAAGAGTTATTTTTCAAAAAAATGCATCATAGTATATGGCTATTATAAATCAGATTTATACACTCATATTAATGGACATAACTAAGTACAAGTCAGTAATATAATTATAGCTCAAGAGATATGATTTCAATTTATTTAAAATATAAATTTACCAAAAAACGACTTTAAATAATGAAATTAGATGTCTTATGATTCAAAAAGTTCAATGACATAATTCATCCATCATAGTATGTAATCAAACCTTGATAATCCACTTATCAATCATTATCTTCATATATATGTTTTTTTAAGAAATGCAAAATTATTTACAATATATTTTTATCTAAAAAATTACATATCACATTTATGCATTCATATTAGTGCATTTTATATGTAAACAATGAATAACTAACTTTGTGCCTTGTTGATTTTCAATGTGATATGATTGCAGTTACAACCATTAATTGATTTTAGCATATAAATTTATGAAAACTATCAATTGAGAAATCACATATCTTATGCTTCAAAAAGATCAAATCATTTACCTATGACACATTTATCATTAGCCTTAATAGTGAATAATGCATTGTGAATAGTGAATAATGCACATAACATTTATCAAGTAAATTATTATAATTTATTTGGTCAGAATAACACCTTTTTTTGCAAGGAGTTCTAATTCAAAACTTATATTTCACATTTATATATGATTATTGATACATATAAGTAAACGTAAGTCATTAAAAACAACACGCCTCGATGGTTCATGTAAGATAATTTGAATGGAAAACAATTCATTTAAGAACACGTGCGCCTGCACACATATCTTAGAAAAAAAATCAATACAACAAAGTCATTGCCAAAACATTTTTAAATAATAAGAAATATACATATTAATATAATTGGCAATTCCCATATATTTCAAAAAATATAAAATCATACAAATTGATTCAACAAAAACTATGTCCAAAATGTATTGAAAAATTAGAATGTACTTTTCAACAAATTTATAAAAGAACTTATCTCCATGAACTACAATGAAGTACATGTTCTATTGAACATTCGAATGTACTCATGTTTTTGTTTGATACAGTGAAGTGTCTTAAGAAAGGGGAATAAAACCTGCATAAGCCACGTATCTTGCTTTTTTCCTGTATATGATTTTATCAAGATGTGGTTTGACCGATATCTGATGAAATGAGAAGTATGCTTTTATGTATCTATTAGCAATACATTTGATTCTTCATAATTATCTCCATATTGGGACCACACATCAATCAACATTTTCTCATAAAATTATCTTGCTCTCCCTACTTCCAATTTTGTTTGCAAATGACAATGAGACCTGTCCCATGCAAATTTAAAGTCCTCTATATCAATATTTGATTTTTCGAGTACTTTTCGGATGTACTTGTCAATGACATTTAATGTCCATATTGCGACATCATAATTTCCTAAGCAATATTTTAATACTTATGACTGAAAAGGCCTTAAAAAATAGGACCTATCACCAAACTTCCAATCTAGTTCTCTTTGAATATGAAAATTTTGTTCATCTTTGGTGTATGATTGGAAGAATACTCTTCCATTTCAAATATCAACAAAATATTTTGACTTGTAGTAATTCCCAACTGCATCTGCACTGCAACCACATGTATGATATTAATATATCCCCACTTCAACACTTCATTGCTTAAGGACATAAAAGTCTATCACTTTAAAAACGATGTTAATATTTAATATGAACAATTTCCATTTGTATGCAAACGTAATTTTACAATGAGTTCAAAGTATCACAAAATACAAATACAATTGCCCCATTAAAATGAAAAAACAAATAACATATTTACTTTATACATACAACCTAATACCTTTATTTAATTTGTATGGAACAAAAGAATTATAAGAAGCATTGACCCACCATTTAGATCATTAATTTTAAGACATAATGATTTATATAATTGCAATTGAAAAATATAATTATAATGGTCTAGCGCAGAGTCAGCACTTTGTACAAAACCTATGGCTAACTCTGGTGATGGCTAAGGATTAGCATGAGTTAATGAGCAGGCTACCGAACAACACTTTACAGCCACAAAAGGAGAACCGAGCACCTTCCAAACAATTTTTCTGTCTTGAAAGAAATACCAACACAGTTTTTACACAACTGCCAAATCTCAATTCCATCGGAAAAGCTTTTGAAAGCTTTTATTTCTGTCCACCGATACACTTGAGGAGTTTAAAATGTCTGGATTATTTGTTATGGATTTCCACCCAACATCTTCCAGTATTTCTTATTTAAATTCAACTCCAGCAATATCGTCCTCCATCCTTTGCAATGTTTGTCACTGTGTCAGTGACTCGGTGGCAACCGAGGCTTGCACAACAAAAAACTTATTTGGAGACCTTGCTTGCCCATTCAAGAGTTGTTGTCATCAAAAGCTCCATATTATTCACAGCATGCAAATTCACCTCCCACAAAAAGCGAGAAAAACCCACCAAAACAAAATTTGAAAAAAATTGGAATTGCAAAACCAAAAAGATGTTTCGCGTTCATACAAGGGAGGAGCATGCCCATCTAAAAAGACCAAATATCATAAAGTTCAGGGCCAAAAATTCAAAGAAGAATTGAAAAGTTGCAGACTGAGCTAGTCTCATTTAGCAGGCACAATAGAACCACTGCCTCCTGATTTATTCATTCATCAATATATTTCATAAACAGATGGGTCGTTTTAGCACTAACATAATTGCTAATTATTTGTAAGAACGTTTTAGGATATTTCAAACAGTAGAAATTGGTGTGCACATTGTCAAACTTGCATAGCTATTTCCCAACACTTAGAAGAAATATTTTGCTCTCACAGGCCAAAATGCCAATGGTCTCTAGCCATTCCCACCACCCCATTCCATATATTCCTGAAAAGCTTATGCCCTGTACTTATTCAACAGAAGAGTGCTTTAGCTCAAATGCATAAAAATCCTATGGCAATGTCCTGACCTGCAGTAGATGGTCTTGCAATAGAAGGTAAAACCTAAAAGTGATTTGTGAAATTGAGAAAGAAAATGATTGATGTGTGGTGAAATTAAGGGCTGCCAATTTTATTGATAATAATTCTACTTGTCGTTTAAGAGATTGAACATAATTGATGATTTCATCCAGCATGACTGCTCTGCCTGTAACTTTATTGCACCCAGGAACCAGGTCCTGCAAATATTTCATGCGTGCACTAATTTTCTCTCTTCTAACTCTCTCTGCTAAGCTATGGCTGTCGATTGCCTAGCCTCGCCTAGCTCTAACACGAATGTAGTCTTGCTTCTGGTTCTCCAAAGGTTTTGGATTTTCTCTTGCAGGTTTTGGACTGAAATCCACTGAATTGTCACTATTACACTGCTCTATTTTCTCCATTACGTCCTCTTTCTCCTTGTCGCCGGAATGAACAGCTTTGGTTCGC
This sequence comes from Pinus taeda, assembly GCA_000404065.3. NCBI lineage: Eukaryota > Viridiplantae > Streptophyta > Pinopsida > Pinales > Pinaceae > Pinus > Pinus taeda. Next base: position 61,983 of record APFE031323723.1, on the reverse strand, counting down.
TACTCCTTGGACTCTTTGGAATCTACCGCCCTGTGGTTTTGAGCACTGTTCCTGCTACTTTTCCGCTTCTTTACGGCATTTTTATTTGAAGTCTTAATGTCCCCTACAGGTGACTTTTCAGAAACGGCAGGTTCTTCAACCATGACCGACAATTTCTCAGTTTCAGCTGCTGCATTTTCGACCATGGCTGTAGTAGGCATTGTTAGGATTCAAGGGAAGGGCTCAAATCTTAGGAGCCGCGCTCTCTCATGCTCAATTTTTTTAAGATCGAAGGCGCGTCGTCATGGGTGTCGATTATTATAACATTCTGAATATGGGAAAGAATGCCAGCGACGATGATTTGAAGAAGGCTTATAGAAAATTGGCCATGAAGTGGCACCCCGACAAAAACCCCAACAATAAGAAGGAAGCCGAAGCAAAATTAAAACAGATATCCGAAGCTTATGATGTGTTGAGTGATCAACAAAAACACGCAATTTATGATTAGTATGGTGAAGAGAGTTTGAAAGGGCTGGTTCAATAGAAGATCTCTATTTTAAAGTTTTAAGAATGCTTCCGTCGAGGCTTCCTGGGCCCATAAACCACAGGTCCAGGATCAAGAGTTTCAAAGGAATTGGGATTTTGGGCAATCCCCAATTTCTCAATTTCATCACCTATTAATTTTACATACAATGTAATCCATTGTATATATATATATATATAGCATGGGAAATTTTGATATGAAAACATCAAATGACCATTCATCTCACCAAAAATAAAGAAAATCAAAATATTTTATTTTTAGTAATGACAAACCAAATCAACAATTCTTTTATTAGTGTTGTTAAATAAAAGTAATAATTCATGATGTCATGCATACAATAGCATGATATAAACATCTGTAATCTTAAGGTACTTCTAAATGTAATTGAACATCCTTCAAAATAGCTCACACATCCATAGCCTTGTCGAGTTTATGCAATATTGTCCATAGCTCATTGATCAACCAATTATCCCCTTGATTTGCTCCAATGAATGGAGGGGCAAGAATCACATTTTCTTTTGGATTCTCTTTCACTCTCTCAATTAAACAAACAACTATAATAGCACTGGTTGCATCATATTGGGTATGCATTTACCACACTTTTTTCAATGATTTAGTGTGTATAACTTTCATTGGATTGTCAATGACCTTATGTCCCTTTTGTGGCTTACAGTCTGAAGCAGTCCACTTAAACACACGTTTATCTTGTAATGTTTCTGAAACCAATTTTTTTAGAAATCTTGTTGTGCTTTGTTTCAAAGTTGTCGTCCCAATTACAATGTCAAGAGATTCATTTTTGAAACACATTTCAAAAAATGATTTTGCATGTGGACGAATCCAAAATAATTTTTTCTCTATTGTGTAATCAGCATCAACTCCCATTTTCTCAATATGCCCGTTGTTTGTTGCTTCATCATCGATGCTATGATAAAAAAATGTCCTTTAGTTCAAAAATAACTAGTTTCTTTTCAGTTATTTTGGCTGCAACACAATGGAAAATAATATAATCAAACCATTTTATTCATGTTACAAAAATTACTAAAAAAATTGTTGAAACAATACACTTACCTTGAGTGGTTTTTGCACTATTTATAGATGAAACAATAATTTCTTTTATCATCTTGATAGGACCTGGAGTAAACATATTAAACCTTCAATCAAATACCAATTGTACTTCTTATTAAACCTTCAATCAAATACCAATACCAAGAAAAACATTAGTAATGCAAATTTTAAAAAGAAACACACACACACGCACACCTTTAACATTACTTTGATTGTTAATTTTATCCTTTTTATTTGTTCCTATAATAAAAATATACAAAGTTATGGTAGTTACAAGCATTTGAGTTTGAAGAATAATAAGATAAACAAGAAGACAAGTTATAAGTATCTGATATGACATTATCTTCATCTTTGTAACGTTGCACCTCATCATCATCTTAGTTACCTTTATTTGTTTCCAAATTAAACATATAAAATATTTTGAATTGTGAAAATGAATAGAATCATTAAATAACAAGGAAAACAAGTGGACAAATTATAAGTACCTGAAGTTATATTTTGTTCTTGATTAAAGTTTTGTTTAACTTTCATTTGATCAATGTCTTGGTTCTCTTTGCTTGTCACTATAATAAACATAAAAAAATGTTATAAATTGTGACAATGAACAAAATTCATTAAACAACTATACAAAAAAAGAATCATCTATAATCATCCATAGTAATATTTTGGTCTTGATTGTAGTTTTGTGGGACAGTACCCTGGTCATTATATGCATTCTCTTTATTTCCAACTATAATCAACATATGAAATGATATGAATCACAATAATTTAAAATAATAATAAAATAAAATAAAAAAAGATAGTCACAATGATTAATACCCATTTCTATCTCCATCGTTCCATGGTCATTGTCTTGATTAATTTCATTCATCTCATAATTCCCTATAATAGTCATCCAAAAATGTTATGAATATGGAAATTAAATAACTTGAAAAATTATCAAGAGAAAAAACCAAACAAATTATGTACCTGGTATGGTAACTTCTTCCTCTCCTCCTTCTCCTCCTATTTCTATCTCCATACTTTTTTCAACAACATGAGCACTATGTTGATTAATTTTTTTCTTCCCACTTTCATCATTCTCTATTTTAGAATCTCCATCATTAGTCATTTTAGTGAACACTTTTACATTTAAGAAATATGAAAAAAATAGTATCCAAAGTATTATAAGAAAAAAAAATGAATTGTAGTACCCGAATTTTCCAAGTTAATGGATACCGGATTTTTTTTTTTTGTGTAAATCAGCTTTTGTATTAACAGAGAAAAAGCATAGTACAAAACTTCTACCTTAGCAGATTAATGGCCGCTAGACAGCAGGCCTGGCTACTTAGTAATTGAAAGACACAAGCACACCACGCAGGACGGCAGAGAATTAAAACACGCTAAACCAGAAGGCAAGGAGGATCTGTCAGAGAAGTCTCTTGACAGGTTCCGAGTACAGAAGACATAGCAAGATTGAAAAAGAGGAGGCATAGGAAGCGGTCTGCAAAAAGAGGAACGTGACCGCCGCAATCACCGGTTGGCATGTCCTGGCTTGGGAGGCTTGCCCGGCTGAGTGCCTGAAGAGTCCCCACGCTGAGTCTCAGCGAGCTTGCCGTCGTTGCCAATGACATTTCTCAAGAGCTTGATCAGTACAGTGAGCTTTTTGTTGATGTTGTCAGCCTGTTGGTCCAGCGAGGAGAGCTTAAATTCAATACTTTCCGCGACCGCCATGTGGTCATGCTCCAAGGCCTCAGTGTGTTTCTTGAGATTGCGCAGCTGCTCTGCTTGCTCTTCCTGGGCATCTAGAACTTTAGCGAGGAGGGTCTTCATGCGCTAAGCTTCAGCTTGAGTTCGGAAAAACTGGGTGGCACGAGTATAGGTAGTGCCCGGGTCCAGGAACCAATCCACTTCCTTCCCAATTTGCTGATCCGAAACCTGTGTTTCCTCCTCCTTGACGCTGGCTTCCAGTTCACTGATTTTGCACTTGTTGCGCTGGGATGTCCTTGTTTCGTACATATTCTTTGCTTGCTAGAGGTCTTTGTTTGCAGATTGGTTTCGGCAACCTTCCCCTGCCATTGCGACGCCTGTAGCCACGGAGAGTTCCTGCACTGTGTTTGCAGAGGGCACGGGCTCAGACTTACTACGCGATAAAACATTGTTTTTCCTTGTGGCTTTGGTGGTTGTTAAATAACAAATGACCGGGAGGTGATCTGTGAGTGGCTGCTCTTCTCTGTGCCACTTGCATGTCCGATCGGCATAATTGCTACGCGATGGGAAAATGGTGAGGCCTTGAAATGATTTCCGGCCTTTACGATCACCGTCATCTTCTTCCTCCTGAGCGTGCCAAGTGTTCCTTATCCTGCCCTTCTTACGGCAGCTGATTTCAAAGCGGATCATGGGGGGTGCGTATCTCTTGATCGCCTGCGTCTGACAGATATTCCTTATGTCATTCGTCCTACGGCTCTTGCCTGATTTAATGATGCTAGCTGAATCAACATGTCTAATCACCAGACTCATTAAGTTATTCGTTCGTTCGATCTCACATCTCTACCGGCCTCATATCCAACCTAGATAGCTACATGCACTTTTCCTTTAGCTCTGGGTTGTCGATGTCTTGCCAACAGCTATCCCACCTTGCGTTGGGGTGTTCAATCCCGAAGTTCGCCAGGTGGTCAGCAACCGTGTTAGCCTTGCGACGGATCACCTAAAAGGTGAGAGCTTTCATTTCCCCGAGAATTTTGGAAATGTTATCTGTTACCTGAGCTAAACGCCAATGTTTCGTTACCTTGCTTACCGGCGTGCCTCTGTAGATTTTCCTAGCCACGGTAATGGATACCTCTGAGTCACCTTCAATCATTGCATTGCCTGTTTGGTTCAATCTGAGAATTCGTAACCCTTTTTCCATAGCTGCAAATTCCATCTCGTTGTTGGTTCTTTTCTCCCAGGGCTTGACTATAAATGTGGAGAATTTCCCCTTTGCGATTTCTGATGACTCCTATACGTGCTAATCCGGGATTGCCTCTTGAGGCTCCATCGAAGTTCAACTTCAGGAAGCCAACAGGGGGACTATGCCATCCAATTGGCCCTGTTCGAGGCTCTTGCTGGCTGCTTGTGGTTACCATGTTGTGTCCATTATCCAACTTGAAGATTTGTTGGTCTCTGGTTGAGAGTTGGCTGTCGAGAATTGTTCTGCATTTTGCCAGTATCAGCTGTCGAACATTTTCGGTTAAGGTGAGTTGCGAATGCTCTAAGTTCCTATGATCATTCTGAAATATTCGCCTGTTTCTTTCTTTCCAAATGGTCCAGGGTATGAACCTTGGCAGGACTTTCCAGATGTTGTTAATTCTTAGATTGTTAGAGTAGTCGCTAGGCCAATTCATTATGGTGTTTTGGATGGAGTCTCTGTCCCTGTTGTTTTGCTGCATAGTAGTTTCTATCCATTTCCATAGGTACTCCGCCCATTCGCATGTATTGAAAAGATGATTTATATTTTCTTCTGCTATTTTGCAAAGGGGGCATATAGAGGGACCAAGGAATCCTTTTTTGCACAAATTTTCCCAGGTAAGGGTTTTTCCCCGCATAAGGAGCCAAAGAAAGGTCTTTATTTTAGGCCAGAATAGGGTGTCCTAGACCTTGATGCTCCAGGGCGTGACCTCCCCTTGTTCAAAATGCTCCAGCTGCTCCCTTGCTTCTTTGAGGGTGAAATTGTCGCTTCCTTTCATGCCCCATCTTAGCTTGTCCCTTTCTGTAGATGTTCTTATCTTTGTTTTGTTTAGAGTGCTTAGCAAATTCCTTATGTTGTCGTTTTCTGCGATTGAGGTGCCAGTGTTAAGGAGTGACCATTCTCTCCATTCCTGTTTGCTGTTGCTGTGGCTCCAGTACTGATGAAACTTGTACTTGCCCCTGCTTTGACATTCCCTTTTAAAGTCCTCCAGGTCTAGAGTTCCGAGGCGGGGGAGTTGCTGCCAAGAATCTTCTCAAAAGAACGTTGTTTCCCTGTTGCGAATTTCCCAAAAGCTATGGTCCTGAATTATGTTGCGGTTCTGCCTAGCTAAATTCCAAATGGGAGACCCTTCTGGCACGGCCTGTAACCTAATTAGGTCTTGTTCACTGCAATCTGGAGTGTATTTTTCCTTCTAATGTCTTGCCCAAGGTAGAGTGGGTTCTTTTAGCCAGCGCCACCACAGCTTAGCTCCACAAGTCATGTTGATGGTGTGGGGGTCTATTAGATTTAGGCCCCCTGCTACTTTTGATTTACAAAGTTTGTTCGAGGCCACCAAAGCCCATTTGTTTTTTCCGAATTGCCTTTCCATATGAACGATCGCTGGATAGTTCTTATCTTCTGGAGGATTCCTTTAGGGGCTGGCAAGATGGAAAGCAGATACTGCGGGATGGCTTGTAGGATTGCTTTAGTGAGGACTAATCTACCCGCAAAGTTGAGGGCTCTGTGAGTCCAGTGCCTGCATTTTTTCTCCATTTTTGCCAGTATTTTTTCCCAGTGATGTTTTTGCCAAGGTTTGGTAGTTAGAGGGGCTCCCAAGTACTTAGAGGGTAAATTGCCCCGTCTAAATCCAAGAATATTTGAAAGATGCTTCTGAATGGCAATATGAGTATTAAAGAAAAAATGGTAGATTTGGCGTGATTAATTTCCATACCTGACGCTTTGCTGAAGAGGTTTAGGATATTTTTGAAGGCCATTGCTTCTTTCACAGTAGGGGTGCCGTGCAGCATGGTGTCGTCCACGAACTGCTGGTGCATAGTTGCGGGGATAGAGTGCACAGGATGAAGCCCTCTAATATTTTCGTCTGCTTTTGCTTTATGAATAAGTCTGCTTAGACCTTCCATGAGGATCACAAAGAGGAAAGGGGAGAGAGGGTCTCCCTGCCTGATGCCTCGGGAGGGGGAGAAGGGTTCCGAGGGGGAGCCATTGACCAGGATAGAGAAATTGGAGGATTTAATTAAAGCAAGAACCCATTTATTCCATTCATAGTCAAAGCCAAAGGCTGTAAGAATGGCTTCCAGATATTGCTAGTTGACTTTATCGAATGCTTTGGAGAGATCCAGTTGCATTAACGTACCTGCTATCTTCCTGGTTTGGAGAGTGTGAACTATCTCTTGAGTTAAGAGGATGTTGTCCAGGATTTGTCTGCCCTCCACATATCCGGACTGTTCTTCCGAAATTAGTTTGGGAAGAATAGACTTGAGTCTGTTGGCTATAACTTTGGAGATGATTTTGTAGATCACATTACAGAGAGCTATAGGTCTAAATTTCTCAGGAGAGTTGGCATCTTCTTCCTTTGGAACCAGAGCCAGGAAGGTGGAGTTTAGCGATTTGAGAATGGTGCAGGAGCACCTGGAATCTTCAACCACTTCCCATACCTCTGTTTTGATGGTGGACCAGCACGCTTTGTAGAAGTTTATGGTGAAGCCATCAGGTCCTGGAGCTTTTTCGTTTGGCATACTTTTGACGGCCTCCTCCACTTCCTCCATTGAGACTGCTCTAAGAAGAGCTGTATTTTGCTCAGTAGTTATGATGCGGGGTATGGCCTGAGCAAGAGTCTCGATTGCCTCTGTTCTTTCTTCCTGTGTCTCCTGAGCTATATATTTGAAATGCCTGGTGAGTAAAGAACAAATGTCCTTGTGAATTTGCAAAGTTTCTCCTGCTTCATTGTTGAGTCTTAGGATTTTGTTTGCACTTCTGTAGTCTAAAGTGGATCTGTGGAAAAAATTTGTATGAGCCACTGGACTCTGGATTTCTGTCTCCAGAGTGTTTCCTCCTGTTGACAACGAAGTTGCCATTGAACCATCAGTGCTTTTTCCTGATCTTTGGAGTCTTCACTGATATTCCCCAAGGTCCAGATCTTATGAATATGATCGAGCTTGCTTTCTATTATGGATTTTTCCTGAAAGATGTTTCGGAATTCTATTGCATTCCATTGCTTGATTTTTCTTTTAATATGTTTTAGTTTTCTTTGGAGCTTGAACATTCTGGTTCCTTTTATGTTCAATGGTTCACATCACCATTTCTCCAGCAGTTTGACAAAGTTGGGGTGCTGCAACCAGAATTTTTCAAATCTGAAAGGCTTGTTTCTAGGAGTGCCTAGGAAGGCAGCTTCTAGTGAGATAGGCCGGTGATCCGACCCTCCACTGGGAAGAATGTCAGATTCCACTGTGATGCCTTCAAGTAAGATACTTTCTGAGATAAGAAATCTGTCCAATCGAGAAGCTATTAGTTTCTCTCCTCCTCGTCTATTGTTCCAGGTGAAGGAGCTATTTTTGGGTAGGATGTCTACTAGTTTTGCAGTTTCAATGAATTCTGTGAATAGCTCTGCATCCCTGTCGAGCCTTCTTGTTCCTCCTTTTTTCTCCAAGAGAAAGGTTATCATGTTGAAATCTCCCCCCATAATGATCTTCGAGGTGAGATGTCTAAGTTGTAGACTCATAAGTGAATTAAGGAAATGAAATTTATCCTCTAATCGTTGTGGTCCATAGACATTTATGCATAAGTAAGTTTCAGAGTTACCTATTACTTGAACTTCCGTGGGAATGTAGGATCTGGTGGCTTCCATTGAAAGGACACTTACTACTCTGGTGTCCCAGAGAGTGGTAATGCCTCCTTCCCATCTTTGACTGGCTACTTCTATGAAGTCAATAGGTTTGCCCAATTTTTTGCTGATGTTTGCCATGTGAGTTGTGGCACATTTGGTTTCCTGTATAAACATGATGTCCGGCTTTTCTCTTTGGAACTTCCTTTGGAGAGGTCTTTTCTTTGCTAAGTTGTTGATCCCTCTTGCATTCCATGAGACTATTTTCATTTATAACGAGGATTGTTAATGGTAGGATGGGAAGGCGTTAAGTGCCTTCATTTTTCCTGAGTTTAGCATTAGGATCCCCAAATCGTGTAACACTTCACCGTTTGTTCTTCGTCCCCTTTTCTTTTTTTGCTTGAGGCCAGTTGGATTAAGGGAGATTCTTTTTGAATGGTTTCCTGTACCTGTTGCAATGCCTAATCTTATGTTTTGCTTGTCTAGTTCCGCCTTCTATCTTGCTATGAATAGGTCACTGATCTTCCTTAATTCCTCTTCTGGGACGTTTTCTAGTCCTTGAGCTTTCCAATTTTCCTCCATGACTGGAAGATTCACCCCTGCCTTCTCTAGGGCTTCATTGAACTCCATCTTGTCACTTCCCCCATCACTAGTTAGCATATCCGTGTCTTCATCATGAATTCCTTCATGATCATACCTGTGGGCCTTGGAACTGATTGGATCTTCCTCCTTTTCCTTCCTGTTATGGTCTTGCTGGTCCTTTTGCTTCTCAGTTCGCTGTTTTTCCACATTTGTTTCTTCGGTGTCTGTGTCTATTTCCAGAACGCTAAAAGTGTTGATGATATTGCCTGGCTTTGCCCCTGTTCTGTTTGATCTTCTCCTGTTGGCTCTTTGTCTTGCTTTTGGTTTTGTAAAGATTTCCTTGCTCTGTACTTCTGGCGTTGTTTTGAGAGCTTCTTCTGTTTTGTTTAAAGGACAGTCTCCGACGAGGTGGCCATGTTCATGACACTTTTTGCATCGGAATGGGATTTGCTCATAATAAATGGCTTGAAAGTAGTCCTCATCTCTGAACTCCAACCATAAGCCTTCATGCAGGGCTCCTGAGACATCCAACTCCACACAGATTCTAGCACATGAGGTGTACCTTCACTGAATAGTTGCTTCTGAGACTTTAATAAAGGTTCCTAACCGGTCTCCAATTTGTTTGAGGGTTGCTAAGCCCCAATAGTCTATTGGAAGGGAGAATAGTCGGATCCACACTGGAACTTGTGTGAAGGTTTCCTTTTCTGGGACAAAGTTTGTTTTCCAGGGTCTCATGTAGAGTCCCGCAGAAGCAAAGAAATAGGGACCTCCATCAAAAACCCTGTCCTTACAGTAAAGAAACCTTTTGCTCCTAGGTGTAGTTTGATATCACCTTTAGGTTTCCAGTGTTGCTTGATCCATTGACAGAGGGCGCATTCCGTTGGCCATAGTCCCATGAACTTGCAAATGACTGCATGTTCTGACATGTGTTCTCGTTGGGCTTGAATCTCCGGATCTGTGCAGACTACTCTGAGGGTTTCTTTTCTCTTTGGTTTGCAAGCTCCTTGCGTGGCTTTGTTGGTGCTGGGAGTGGAGGGTGTCTGTTTTTCCTTCTCTTCTCACCCTTGTTTCTCTGCATCTTGATCTTCTTCCTCTTCTGTTTGGGCGTTTGTTAAGCTTGTGATCTTTTGGTCTGCATCTGCTTTGTTGTTCCTGTTTTCCTTGCCATTAATTACTTTGTCTTTCCTTTTGGAGCTGCTTCTTGTTTCTGTTGGCATTTTTTGTTCCCTTTTTGTGTTGGTTCCGCTGGAGTCCTTGCGTTCTCCATATCCCGTGATTTTTAGTCCCTCTTGCGCTTTCTGTTTGTGCATGGCTATTTGTTTGAACGATGGGGTCCCTATGGACCCCCCGCTTACCATTTGTCAGGTCAGTCCACGACCTCTGCTGAGAAGATATGTTATTCTGTCTTTCTGCTCTGCCAGAGCTGTCTCTGGGTTTGCAGGTTGGAGGCGTTAAACCCTAGACCTAGAGGTTACAGTCGAATCGCCAGAGCTCTCTAAACTTCCATTCCAATGGATACCGGATTTGATAGTTGAAAAGATTTGTAATTATTTAACATGATTGTCCTTTGTGACTCTATTTGCACAACACATGAAATTCTTCTTCCATATGTACAACAAGCCTTGATTAAATTTTTCCCTGCATAAAGAGAAATAACCACTTTTGCATCACTACATTGTTGGTGTTTCTCCACTAAATCCATCCAGAAATCATAATCTCTCTCATTTTCATCAAATGTGTCTTCAAATGTGTGAAAGTATTTTATAGCCTTCAAAAATTTTAATTCTGAAGTATAGAAATGTATAATAAGAACTATATCATAAGTATAATTGTTTTGGGACTTATATTCATAAATGCCACTAGTCATTTTATAGTTGAACTTGGAGTTCTTTATGGAAATTTCCAAAGACTAGCATACATCATTACAAAACCAAAGTTCTACTAAGAGAACTATAGTAAAGTCATTCAACTCATTTTTTTCAATAAGAAATCGAAAAAATTCAATGTAATATCGCTTGTGGAATTGTTTTTTTTCAAAGCGAGTGTATCCAAAACAACAAGGTCAGTATGTAAAATTGGTTGCAACTGACATGGAAAAGAGTGCACAAGTGTTGACAAAAGATGAGGGCCCCCAAAATGACAACCAAATTCAAAATTGTTATCAACCTGTTGAACACTTGTTGATCCATTTATCATTCTATCAAGGACTCCACATGCTTGCTGAGAAAGGGACTCTATCTTTGTATTACGTGTTCCTTTGACATAAGTAGACCCCTCCACCGTGTTGCAAAAATTGGTAAATATGATATCATTAATTTCATAATGCTCAAGAATGTGGAATGTGGTAAGAGTCATCTCATTCAAGTTTTGATCATGACTTTGACAATATGTAACCATTGCATCCAATATTGTTCTGTTGGTTTTCAATTTAGAACAATAATATTTTAATTTTATGGCATTTGATGGATGATTAATTGGAATAGAAAACCAAATGGTTCCATCCAATAGCTTATATGATACTGAAGCAATTTCTTCCATGGTGAATCCTTGAATGGGCCGAAGAGTAGCTGGTGTTAAACTATGTAAACTATTTCTCTTGTAGTTCTCAAAATCAGGTTGGCTTGGAGAACACTTTAATGTGCCTAGTTGGTAACAGTTAAAAACAGTGTCCCATTTATCCCAAATAGGTTCATCAAAATATAAGAGAATTTTTTTATCAGAAAAATTTGTAATTGGAGAGACAAAGAATGAGCACAACATTTCATCATCAACCTGATAAAATAATAAATATAAACTAATAAGAATTCAATGTAAAAATGAAACTAAATAATGTGTTATAATCTAATGAGAAATCATTATAAATATAAAAAAATATGACTTATATTATCAGCTTTAGTCATTTATCTACAACAAAAATAGATACAATAATAAAATGTTAAATGTAAAAATAATTAAAATTACATACCTTCTCTTCAGCTGTCTTAGAACATCCAATCCTCCTTTTCTTTAATTTGTCATTGGCAATTAAGAAATGTCTTACCGAGCACACACAATCAATAAATGGAGTTTCGAAGAATACCTTATTTGCATAATTAATTGACAACAAATGTGGATCACATCAGTGGGTTCAACTAATGGATGCAACAATCAAGCATTACATTTTTTATATTTTTTTCGCTTCTCTCGATACATTATACTTAGGATTTGTTAAAATTTCTTTCACTGCTTGAATGGTATGTTGACCATCAACTATCCAAAAATTGATATTCTTAGAATTTAGATCTGTCTCATTTATAATTTTGATAGAGTTTACCAATGGATCAGGCTCATTGATGTCAAATGGAATCAGAAGAGCATCGGGTAATGAGGTTTGAAATTTGTCTAAGAATGATTTCACTAATACTTGAACATTAAAATTATCTCGTGATCTTAATTTGAAAACTTTGGGGGCTTCTTTACATCTTTCAACAACCACTTTTGTATTAAAGGAGTTTGAAAATAGATAGCAATGCTTAAAGGCTTCATGAATCTCATCACATTGATTTGCAAGGTTAGTTGTCTCAAATTCAACTTTCCTAGTTTTTTGAAATTCTTTAGTGAGCTTGAAATCACTTTTTGTTATATTCTCCTCCAAATCAGATAAATATACTCTTCTCAAAGCAAGTAATTGAGAATCAATTTTATCAAGAAATTTACCTTTTTGTTGTAAATGAAGAAGTACAGATGATGTTTTTTTACTTCTTACATAGTGATATCTCAGAACGGTGGCGATGCATTTTAAAAGATCTGCACAACTATTTAGTCCAGATTTAGAGAAGCTCTCAAAGTTATCCAACTTGAACATTGAAATCTTTATCGTATTTGTTGAATCAGTACTTGAAGCTTCAATGAAATCTCGTCTAAAATTTGTATACTCCACTTGACATGAAATTAATTTTACCTCATTTTATTTAATCATTTCCACTTGAAAGTCAATGTCATTTTCATTGTAAGCATAGCAATTAATTGCTATTCCTAATATCTCTGGTTCGTTTCCATCTATTGATCCAAATAGATACCTATCAGGAAACATATTCATCGGAGCTTCTATTTGGATGTACCAATCTTGCACAAGCTCATATTTATTATATGTATTGTATTTTTTAATCATTTCAAAATTAGAAGTAAAAGGTGTTATTAATACTACCTTTTCAATTGAATAACTTTTCTTTTTCTTAAGTGATGGTTGTAACATTTCATTTGCTTTTGGGCCAACCAATTCTGCAAATAACAACAAAAAAATATTTGTATTAATCAAAATGAAAATATAATTTCAAATATTGTCACATAATGTTCTTATAAATACTAAAAACCCACCTAATCTAACCATTTCTAAGAGAGTGTACATAAAATATAAAACCACCATACGAGTTGGAGGCGATGTTTGTATATCACTTTTTTTTGTTTCTTCTTGACTACTTTACTTCGAATTTTAGGCACACCAGATTCCGCAGTTTCTAGAAAAAAAATTATGGAATACATGAAATACCAAATATTACTAAACAACCTTATAATACACGATTTCCACTTACATGCACAATAATAAATGAGTACATATGCTATGCAAGTTTTACTATATGACACCAAAAGTTATCACGTGGGTAAAATTGCTAAGAAAAGAAACAACCTAACCCAACCTGTAACGCCTTGTGGATTATGCGACGGGCGGGTGCTGGGCGCCCGGGCGGGCGCGCACGCCGGGCGGGCGTGCACGACCGCATGAGGGCGACTTCGCACAAAATGCGACGTTACACCGAGCTGCAGTGCGACGATAGTTTGCGACTTGGTAAAATGCGTGAACCATTGGAGCGTTTATACCCACGATGGACGAAGTGTTGAGGGGTGGGCCAACCCATGGTAGGAGGGCAAACCGACTCTCAAAAGGCATTCATGAGGGGTGTTGTGACATGTTTTGGGAGGTCGGTTGGAGAACCAACGCCCATGGAGCATGGGTATATATACATGCGTTGAGGAGGCATTTGAAAACACATTCGATCATTGCAACTTCGCACAAGTGAGTAGTGCGCAGGTTCTAGTGCGCATTTGGAGAAGGAGGAGGCGCAGTTCTCATGCGCCCATCCTTGGGCTAGTCGCACGATGGAACATTACACTTGGTGTTGGGTGGATGTGCGGGCGAAGGTGCGCCCGGTGGTCGGGTGAGGCGTGCACGGTGAACGTGTGGCGCCCGATCTGTGCGACAACTTGGCGTGGGCGTCTTGGTGACTCGGGTGAGCGCCCTCCCATCATGCAAGTGTGCACGGAGACTTGTTGGAGTGTTGGTTTGTGGACGGAGGTGTACCTTGGTTGGAGGCGCCCGTGTGTGGCGGCTTTGAGGTGCGCCCGAGTTGGGCGAACGACACGACCATGCGACAAGGTGAACGAAGGTTTGGTTAGTCGTGCGGAGGTGCCGACGAGCTGGGCAACCGAGTTTGCCGACGTTGTATATTTGGCTAAGTGTAAATTTGGGGTTTCCCAAGATTTAACTTATGCATTGTAAAAAAGACGAAAGATGATATAATATATTGTTGGGCAGACTCATATTGCAGGGAGTTGCCCCTCCCTTTATACTATTGCATTTCTCTTATATAATGTTGTGGATAATGAATGTGTATGGGTGTTCATTGGTATAAAGGCACATAACATAATAATACTTGGTTGAGAATCACAAACTAAGTAGGATAAAGTGAATTTAGGCGTAGTCCATGTGCACGAGTATTGTTAAAAAGAAAGTGTTCGGTGGTGCCGCACCTCGCCGGCACGGTTGAAAGACCACCGTAGGCTTGGGGGCGTGCTAGTTGGTATCAGAGCAGGCTGATGACCGGGTTGATGAAGTGTTGAAGCATTGAAGTAGCTCGATTGGGCCGGTTTGATGAGCTGTTACATAACTTGACAGTTGATATTTGAGCAGGTTGCTCATGACAGTGGAAGCAGGTACTTGCAGGTGAAGGAAGCTAGTTTCACATACAAGTGGAACAAGGGCCAGTTCATGATTGCAAGGTGCTTGGTGAAGCTGGTGAAGGTTGGAACCGGATGTCGTAGAGTTGGGCAGGCGGTACTACGTGCTGGTCATACGATTTGGGCACTTGTCAGGTGGGCAAGTGGGACTGCGTGTGGGCAGGTATACATGGTTTGGGCGTCTGAATGGAGTACGAACCGGGGAAGACGAAGTACAAGGCATGGCAGGTTTGGAAGAATGCAAAGGGAAGCTCTTGCTTACCTTATACAGGTTGAAGCGGTTGAAAAAGGAGAATCCTCGGATTCGAGAAGAACTTGCAGTCTTGGAAAAGAATGTTGAAGATGAGCTTCTTCAACTTGGATGGACAATGGAGCAAGATGAAGTTGCAGATTGTGCAAACAAGGAAGAGGAAGCCGTGATAGTTGAAGAAGTTGCAGACAATGATCATGATGGAGGATGAACTTGAGATTGATCAAGTTGGGCCAGGATTGTGCAGTTTGCAGACATGTATGGATGAGGGTACTCTCATAGAGGAACCTCATGATGATGATGATGTAAGTACTATTGATACATGTGTTTCATTTGAGCATTCGTGTGCAGGGAAGGGCAAAAGTCAGTTTGTCGATGCTAGGGAGCATCTTACCATGGATGTTTATGATGAGACCTTTGTATGGAGAAGCAAGGATTGTTGATTGTTGCAGGACTTGTTGGGGTTGTTTGTGACCTTGTGGGAGAAGGTACAAAGGCCCGTGACAAGGGTGGAACTTGATGATCATTGTGGAGGAATGGGTTGTGCTTTAGCCACATGGCTAAGTGCCCGGCATGACTCATGGACAATTTGAAGGGCACACACTTGGGTGGACTTCTCATGGCCAAGACCAAGAGATAGTCTTGGTGGAACCTTTGGTGGAGGAGCTATGATGGAAGGGACTCGTAATGATGATGTTTGGGTGACTTCTCATGGCCGAGACCAAGAGATAGTCTTGGTGGACACTTAGGTGGAGGAGCTATGATGGAGGAAACTCATGATATGATGATATGGTTGGGTGACCGAGTTCACTAGATCGAAGATTGCAGACTTGGATAAGGATGACTGATTGTTGTGATGGGTCTACTTGGTTGGACTACATGGACAACTTAGTCATGGACATCAGGTTAGAGACATGGAGCATGGCAGCCTTATGCAGGAACATGATGCATGAGCACTTGTAGAGGTGTCACTTATGGGCATCCAATGAGGAGTGCCAAGGCAGGGATGTTGTGCAGATGGATGTGCTAGTGTGACATGGAGACTTATACTTATGAGCCTATGGAGAGGTTGTACACTCTTGTGCAACAAAGCCATGGACTTGGATGGAGTTGTGAGCAATCTATGGGGCATTCTTACTACATGGAGAGCTGAGGCATCTTGCAGAGACCTTTGGGTGGGGACTTGTATGCTTGCTAAAGTGTTGGTTGAGGATGGCTTATGGAGCTCATGATGACATGAGATTGTTGTGACTTTTGGGGACTTCATATATGGTGGACTTAGAGGATCTGATGCATTGAGGAGTTGAGGTCAGGGACTTTGATGCAGGTGCATACTTTCAAGTGCATTCATGGGTGTGACTTGAGAGTGAATTGATGTAGAGGATCGATATGAGACACTTTGAGGTGATGGAGTTACGATGGTGATGATGCCTTGGTGGCAACACTTGGGCATGGGTTGAGCTGAGACTCAACTACGTTACACATGGGAGCTAATTGATCTTTGATCATGGGCAGCACATGGACACATGAGATAAGTGTATACTTGTTTCTATGGTAGACTTGAGGGATGACACATTGCAGATGTGATGGAGGTTGCTTCATGGACTTGGATGTGGCATACTGAGAGTTGGAGTTGATGAGATGGTCTCTTCATATTGAGGAGGCACACATATGGATGATGTTGGGATAGATGTGGCTGATTTCCTTTAGCACATTGGTACCAAACATCATGGACATGTTGCAGATGTGATGAGGACTATTTCATGGACCCGAGCATGGTTTACTTATGAGGATGGATTCTTGATCGAGTTCAGGATGTGACAGGATGTTTTGAGAAACGATTGATGGTGGCATGAGGATGTGCATTCTCGTTGTTTGAGCATGACAGTTGGACTGATCACCCGACTAGTTCAAACATGGGGACTGGTAGTGTACAAAGATATGTTAGCATTGTGTTGGAGTATCATGGCAGTGGTTCACATGAGGACGACACATGACGAGGTCGACACGATATGTTGCAGTGGGCATGTAGCTTGAGATGGAGGGGCCAGCCTTCCACGATGGAGCAGCATGTGGAGATTGCGACATGATGGTTGATTGTCATGGATTGAAACGACTTCCGATTGTTGAGATGAGATGTTGGCACATGGTTGAGGTGTGTTAACACTTGTTGACATATCATGGGCAGTTTGCACATGATGGAGTTGATGTACATGATGGAGTTGACACATTGTTGCAGCAGACATGTAGCTTGATGTTGGAAGGATCAGCCTTCCGTGGTGGAGAGAAGCATGGAGAGATTGTGGCAGGTGGTCGATGATCATGGACATCTATGACATACATTAGTATGGACTATCTTGGTGACAGTTGGTCACTTGGATGAGACATGGTGGAGATGAGTCCTACATATGTTGCAGGGATGTTTGCCATATGTGGAGGAGTTGACATCATGGATTGGTGCTTGGGGATGTTGTCGAGGACGACAACGACTTCAGGTGGAGGAGGATGTAACGCCTTGTGGATTGTGCGATGGGCGGGCGCCGGGCGAGCGTGCACGACCGCACGAGGGCGACTTCGCAAAAAATGCGACGTTACACCGAGCTGCAATGCGACGATAGTTTGCGACTTGGTAAAATGCGTGAACCATTGGAGCATTTATACCCACGATGGACAAAGTGTTGAGGGGTGGGCCGACCCACGGTAGGAGGGAAAGCCGACTCTCAAAAGGCATTTATGAGGGGTGTTGCGACATGTTTTGGGAGACTGGTTGGAGAACCAATGCCCATGGAGCATGGGTATATATACATGCGTTGAGGAGGCATTTGAAAACACGTTCGATCATTGCAACTTCGCACAAGTGAGTAGTGCGCTGGTTCTAGTGCGCATTTGGAGAAGGAGGAGGCGCAGTTCTCATGTGCCCATCCTTAGGCTAGTCGCACGATAGAACATTGCACTTGGTGTTGGGCGGAGGTGCGGGCGAAGGTGCGCCCAGTGGTTGGGTGAGGCGTGCACGGTGAACGTGTGGCGCCTGATCTGTGCGACGACTTGGCGTGGGCATCTTGGTGACTCGGGTGAGCGCCCGCCCATCGTGCAAGTGTGCACGGAGACTTGTTGGAGTGTTGGTTTGTGGACGGAGGTGTGCCTTGGTTGGAGGCGCCCGTGTGTGGCGACTTTGAGGTGCGCCCGAGTTGGGCGAATGACACGACGGTGCGATAGGGTGAACGAAGGTTTGGTTAGTCGTACAGCGACTGTGCGGAGGCGCCGACGAGCTGGGAAACCGAGTTTGCCGATGTTGTATATTTGGCTAAGTGTAAATTTGGGGTTTCCCAAGATTTAACTTATGCATTGTAAAAAAGACGAAAGATGATATAATATATTGTTGGGCAGACTCATATTGCAGGGAGTTGCCCCTCCCTTTATACTATTGCATTTCTCTTATATAATGTTGTGGATAATGAATGTGTATGGGTGTTCATTGGTATAAAGGCACATAACATAATAATACTTGGTTGAGAATCACAAACTAAGTAGGAGAAAGTGAATTTAGGCGTAGTCCATGTGCACGAGTATTGTTAAAAAGAAAGTGTTCGATGGTGCCGCACCTCGCCAGCACGGTTGAAAGACCACCGTAGGCTTGGGGGCGTGACACAACCATTTCTAAAAGAGTACATAAAATATAAAACCACCCTACCAATTGAAGGGGGCATCATTTGTATATCATTTGTTTTTCTTTTTCTCTTTGCTACTTTACTTCGAATTTCACGCCTAGCAGTTTCCATGGTTTCCAGAAAGAAAAATATTATGGAAGACATGAAATAACAAATAATATTAAACAACCTTATAATACACGATTTCCATTTACACGCACAATAATAAATGAGTACATATGTTATGCAAGTTTAGTATATGACACCAAAAGTTATCACATAGTTAAAATTTCTTGGAAAAAAATACCCATGTTAGTATGGGTTGTCCTCATTAAAACCCCACTCCTAAGGCTATTTCCATAGGTTTTATTAATCAACAACGAGTTATTAACACAATGTCTAACGATTGTAACAAAGTATAAACTAAAATTGTCATACCATTTAAAGAATTTGGTGTCATGTTTCTTGAACTTCCTTTTTCCTTGGATACTTCCTTTGAATTCTCACTAGCTTCATAGTCCATGGTATCTGAAAATAAAGTAAAAAATTGTTATCACAGTTTCGAATTATTGATGTAAATATGAATTTATAAATACTATAACTACTTGCATCATTATATGTGTAACAAAATTAACAATAACAAGTGTAGAACTCACAATAATAGCTAATCAAGGTTAGAAAAGGGCACCCCCAAATAATTTATTATGTTCTTTTAATCGTGAATATAGGAAAGCAAACATCTACTAGGTTTCCTTCTAGCACGAGCATAAGAACATTTCCAAAAGACATTACATTGTGAATAAATAAAAACAATTGTAGAAACTACAACAACATCATATATACACAAAATTTATCTCTTATAGTCATGTATATTCTTAGTTTACTTTAGAAAAAATAAAAGCAAAACACAATGAAAGAACATTAACTATGGCGATTGTTAGATTTTCTTCTAGATCTTCATCTAGCACAAAGACAAACACATAGCAACTTTGCAAGGTGAAAGAAATATAGAATGTGATATAATTACTTCTAACACGAACAAAAGCATATTGCCAACAAGAATCTTGCAAAGCAAAAGAAATATTTGCATCCTAGATTTATTTCTATTACAAACGCATGGATATTGTCAAAAAAAATATTGTAAGGTGAAAGAAATATAGCACGTGCTAGAATTATTTTTAGTACTAACACATTCATATTTCCAAGAAAAACATTGCAAAACAAAATAAATATAGCACAAGCTAGATTTCCTTCTACCACAAACACAAACACATTGTCATTAAAAATATTGCAAGGCAAAGGAATTGTAACCCATGCTAGACTATATTCTATCGCATACAAGAAGATTGCGAACAACAACATTGTATTGTAAAGCAAATCTAGTGGATGCTAAATTTCCTTCTAGCAAAAACATAAACACAATGTCAATAAAAACATTGCAATAATAATATTTCTTGGGACATTTGACCTTGCCTTTTAGAGACTATGAGGTTTTAGTCCATGCTTACATAGACTGTCGTTATAATATAAAAAATGTTAAACCCTGAAATGATTAGAAGGCCCTTCATATGGAATATGTAGTCTAAGAATGGGATAGTGTACAAAGATTTACTCCTATAAAAAACACAAGAATGTTGCAAATAACAACATTACAAGGTGAAGGAAATATAATGCATACTATATTTCCTTCTAATGGAAACATAATCACATAACATGATTGTAGGGTGAGAAAAATTTAGTCTGTGTTACATTTACTTATAACACAAACATATAAAAATTTCCAATGACAACATTACATGACAAAAAAAATCTAGCACAAGCTAGATTTCCTTTTAGCTTAAACAGAAACATGTAAGCATTCACAACATTACAACGTAAAATAAAATCTAACATGTGTTAGACTTCCTTTTAGCACAAACTTGAGCACATAGAAACATTGTAGAGTGAGAAGTCTATCAAGTGCTAGATTTATGTCTACCACAAATACAAGCACGTTGCCAACAACAACATTGTAGAGTATAAGAATTCTAGATTGTGAAATTTTCTTCCAACACAAACACAAGCACATTTTAATTTGAAAGAAATTTAACACATGTTATATTTCCTTTGAGCACATACACAAGAACATAACAACATTGTAGGACTAAATAAGTTTAATGTGTGCTAGATTAACAACATTGCAATTTAAAATAAAATCTAACATGTGTCAGATTTCCTTTTAGCGCAAACTCGAGCACATAGAAACATTGTAGAGTGAGAAATCTAGCAAGTGCTAGATTTATGTCTACCACAAATACAAGCACATTTCCAACAACAACATTGTAGAGTATAAGAAATCTAGCTTGTGTTAAATTTTCTTCCAACAGAAACACAAGCACATTTAAATTTGAAAGAAACCTAACACATGCTATATTTCCTTATAACACAAACAGAAGAACATAACAACATTTTAGGACTAAATAAGTCTAATGTGTGCTAGATTAACAACATTGCAATGTAAAATAAAATCTAACATGTGTTAGATTTACTTTTAGTGCAAACTCAAGCACATAGAAACATTGTAGAGTGAGAAATCTAAGAAGTGCTAGATTTATGTCTACCACAAATACAATCACATTGCCAATAACAACATTGTAGAGTATAAGAAATCTGGCTTGTGTTAAATTTTCTTCCAACACAAACACAAGCAAAATTAAATTTGAAAGAAATATAACACATGTTATATTTCCTTCTAGCACAAACACAAGAACATAACAACATTTTAGGACTAAATAAGTCTAATGTGTGCTATATTAACAACATTGCAATGTAAAAGAAAATCTAACATGTGTTAGATTTCCTTTTAGCGCAAACTCAAGCACAAAGAAACATTCAAGAATGAGAAATCTAGCAACTGCTAGATTTATGTCTATCACAAATACAAGCACGTTGCCAACAACAACATTGTATAGTATAAGAAGTCTAGATTGTGTTAAATTTTCTTCCAACACAAACACAAGCACATTTTAATTTGAAAGAAATGTAACACATGCTATATTTCATTCTAGCACAAACACAAGAATATAACAACATTGTAAGACTAAATAAGTCTAATGTGTGCTAGATTAACAACACTGCAATGTAAAAGAAAATCTAACATGTGTTAGATTTCCTTTTAACTCAAAGTCAAGCACATAGAAACATTGCAGATTGAGAATTCTAGCAAGTGCTAGATTTATGTCTACCACAAATACAACATGTTGCCAACAACAACATTATAGAGTATAAGAAATCTAACTCGTGTTAAATTTTCTTCCAACACAAAAACTAGCACATTTAAATTTGAAAGAAATCTAACAAATGCTATATTTCCTTCTAGCACAAACACATGAACATAACAACATTTTAAGACTAAATAAGTCTAATTTGTGCTAGTTTAACAACATTGCAATGTAAAAGAAAATCTAACATGTGTTAGATTTCCTTTTAGCGCAAATTCAAGCACATACAAACATTGTAGATTGAGAAATCTAGCAAGTGCTAGATTTTTGTCTACCACAAATACAAGCACATTGCCAACAACAACATTGTAGAGTATAAAAAATCTAGCTTGTGTTAAATTTTCTTCCAACACAAACCCAAGCAAATTTAAATTTGAAAGAAATTTAACACATGTTATATTTCCTTCTAGCACAAACACAAGAACATAACAACATTTTAGGACTAAATAAGTCTAGTGTGCTATATTAACAACATTGTAATGTAAACAAAAATCTAACATGTGTTAGATTTCCTTTTAACGCAAACTAGAGCACATAAAAACATTGTAGAGTGAGAAATCTAGCAAGTGCTAGATTTATGTCTACCAAAAATACAAGCACGTTGCCAATAACACCATTGTAGAGTATAAGAAATCTAGCTTGTGTTAAATTTTCTTCCAACCCAAACACGAGCACATTTAAATTTGAAATAAATCTAACACATGTTATATTTTCTTCGAGCACAAACACAAGAACATAACAACATTGTAGGACTAAATAGGTCTAATGTGCGCTAAATTTACAACATTACAATGTAAAATAAAATCTAACATTTGTTAGATTTCCTTTTAGAACAAACTCCAGCACATAGAAACATTGTAGAGTGAAAAATCTAACAAGTACTAGATTTATGTCTACCACAAATACATGCACATTGCCAACAACAACCTTGTAGAGTATAAAAAATCTAGCTTGTGTTAAATTTTCTTCCAACACAAACACAAGCATATTTAAATTTGAAAAAAATCTAACACATGTTATATTTCCTTCTAGCACAAACACAAGAACATAACAACATTTTAGGACTAAATAAGTCTAATGTGTGCTAGATTAAGAACATTGCAATGTAAAAGAAAATCTAACATGTGTTAGATTTCCTTTTAGCACAAACTCAAGCACATAGAAACATTGTAGAGTGAGAAATCTAACAAGTTGTGATGGATTTCTCACACAAAACAATCTCATACTCACCTCCATATCCCTCCACTTGCTCCTCCCCATCTAGGAGATGCATATACATGTTTATAAACCACATCAAGTAAATTGTCTCTCTCACTCATGTGAAATCATGGGTCTTTGTAAGATTTCCCAAACTATGCAAATAGAACAAACTCTAACATTATCATCAAGAAAAAAATTCCCTCTCTATGCTGACTAAATCTAGAGTTAAGATGGATCTAAAGGAAAAGCTTGTACCTTGAGAAATTTGATCCCTTTGTAGGCTATCTAAATCTAGAGTTAAGATGAATCTAAAATGGTTTAATTATTAACAATTATAATTCTTTTTTATTTTATTTTATATTTATGTGATTTGACTAAATTAACAAGTTTAAATAGCATTACATAACCTTAGAACATCTCATTCACTTTGGGCTAAAGTGTCCCATGTAATCATTCATGTTGGACTAAAGTCTCTCCATGCAATTATTTAAATTTGTAGATATTTATTTTTATCTTAATCAATAATATTTAATATAAAGTAGAAAACATAAACTTGGAAAATCCCATAATATTATAAATATCAAGTGAATTACAATGAAATTTGAACCATTTAAAATTATATTTTATATTTTTATTTTGGAAAAAATTCAGAACGATAAAATTGATAATACTAAAATTTT
The DNA here is from genome assembly GCA_000404065.3 of Pinus taeda. Lineage (NCBI taxonomy): Eukaryota > Viridiplantae > Streptophyta > Pinopsida > Pinales > Pinaceae > Pinus > Pinus taeda. Next base: position 38,255 of record APFE031323723.1, on the reverse strand, counting down.
ATAGATATAATGGTTATTTTATTTAATTTTATAATATTATATACAATAATACATGAAAAATGTAATAATAATTTCAAAAATTGTAATTTATAATTTTAAAATTACTAATAAAAAAATATTAACATACCAAATTCTTTATTATTATTAAAATTTGTAGATATTTATTTTCATTTTAATGGATAATATTTAATATATAATGGAAAGTATAAATTTGGAAAGGGCTACCCATATTATAAATATTAAGTGCATTATAATGTAATTTGAACCATTTAAATTTATGATTTTATATTTTTAATTTAAAAATAAAATAAAATTAAAACATATAATTAATTAAATTTATGATTTTACATTTCTAATTAAAAAAATTTCAAAACATAGAATTGAAAACATATTGAAAAGAGGGTCGTCTGCCTGGAGCTAGTAGAAATGTTCACTGCAAATGAGATAAGGTGTCTTTGAAATCACATTATACACTTGTCTGATTCATCACTGTAATGAGCCAAGGTATACGAATTTTAGGGATACCCAAAGAGCAACCAATAGCTAAAATTCTTTATGCCAACACTATGGAACTAGAGGGAATGGATTCAATGGAGATCAAGACCTTGCTTTGTGCTTTGCTAAGTGGAAGAGGTCCCTATAAATTAAAAATTTCCAGGAGATAGGGACAAGCAACTAATAACAAGCGAAAGCACTGAAAATGTATCAAGGAGTCAAGTTCCTCAAGGACATTGTGCAAAGGGATGTAGTTATTGTTGAGGACTCCAACATAATCACAAGATTTACTTTAAGGGAAATACCATTGTACTATGAGGAGCATACAAGAGTATGCTTACGTATTACTACTATATTCAATGCTAACCCTGAAATTCAAGAATGGTATATGTTGAACCAGTGTTATGATTTATTATCTATGTTGTTTACAATCAAGGTAATAATGAGAACCAACACCTTACACAAAAAGAACAATTATCATGAAGTATATGGAAAGTGAACCAAATGGTAGCATACCCTCCTAGTGGAATTATGTCTTTCATAGTTGAATATTACCTTGTAATTGAGTCACAAGTGTAATCACTCAATCAAATGTTGTAAACATACCATTGTCATTTTGGAACTAGATTGGTAAGCCTAATAATAAATGTTATGTTAATTATAAATAAGATTAAATACTTGTTGAGTAGCAATGACATGGTACACTAATTAGAACCAGTCTAGATCCATCTTAATTCTGAATTTATTAAAGGCCGAGGGATCAAATTTTTTAGCATGCAAACATTTCTTCAGATTTTGCACTAAAAAAAGAGGTTTTCACTTCAAAAGATTTGACCTCTCTCAATAATTGATAAATAATTTAGGCTAATATGTTAAATGATTTAAATAGCTGAAATTCACATTGTATTAATATAAAAAGTTATTAAATAATTTCTAATTCAACTTTATATTTCTTTTAATTTAAAATATATTGATAAATTATACTTGTTAAATTGTTTATCATTAATACCAATCTAGATCCATTTTAACTCTTTATCTACTAAAAAGGGATTAAATTCCCATGGACAATACCATGGGTTATCATAAACTCAGAGCTCAAAAACTAACTTGACCAAGTCAAATTTACCATAACTACCCAATAAAAATTAATTAAAAAAATAATAACTTTTTATTTTAATATAGGGTTATTTTTATTTTTATTTCAAATTTACCTTAACTACCCAACAAAAATTGATAAAATAAATAGTAACTTATAATTTTTATTTTAATGATGTTATTTTTTATTTTATTTTAAGTAACCAAAATTATAATATAATATATCAAACATTTCACCCAAAACTAATGAAAAAAATGTAATTAAATTAATTAAATTTTACACCATTAATATTATTAAACATTTACCTAATCCATTAATATTATTAAACATTGACCTAATTACATTGTACACCATTAATATTATTAAACATTTACCTAATTACATTGTACACCATTGAACATTTGAAAAAAACTAAGGAGAAAGAAGAGTATCAACATGAACATTAAAGACCAACACCAACTTTGAAAGAATCTCTTCGTTATCAGGAGCCAACTCTAAATAAAGCCACTCCAAATTTAGTGACATATGTGCAGGTGTGTCATAGCTTTTATTACTCTGCCATATAGTGCATACATCTCGCTCAATGTTGGGAATTGATATGTAATTTGCAACCACCTTGTCTCTTTCATGATAAGCTCCAAGGCAAATATTGTCACAATAGTACTGTTTCAGGCACAAGAAAATATTAAAAGACCCGTTGTAGTAAACAAATAGAAAAAATAAAAAATAAAAAATAAATGTAAGTGATTTTATATTGGTTATTTTTATTTTAATTAGATTTCGAAACTATTTTATAATTTGATGAACAAAATATTAAATAATTGACATCGTTTTTATTAATCAAATTTAAAAATATTCTATATGCAAAAAAATGTACAATCACATTAAATTCAACTACTGTAAATACTTTGCAAGAGAAGTTTCGTTATTTGTTTAAACACTTATATTGGACTTTGACGGAAGAAATGAGAACATAAGGAGTTAGGACACGTTCTATGGTGGATGTGCAATAACCATCAAAGTTGGCATCCTTTTCATTGTGCAATTTGTTTATCGAAAATCTAAGTAAGATGTTGTAGAGCTTGATATCCACTGTTTAGGCATTGAACCATACCGCTTTCTATTTGATTTCTCTTGTTGATTTTTTTAATAAACAGTTAGTTAATACAACATTAACTGCTAGAACAAAAATAAGGAGTGGTGAGATTTTTTTAATCAAATGAGTGAAAAAAGTACCTAGCCTCTTTCTTATTATTATACTTGCCCACTGCTAGGTATATAGCAATCGATAAATTGCTGAAGCCTATTATTTTCTTTATATTTTTTCCATATGGCTTGATTTAAGCCAATGTTTTCTAGAAATTTTTATTTTAATTTTTTTTATTGGACAAGCAATTTAGGAGTCTTATTACAGTTTATTATTTGCAATTTTAAGTTGGGTTAAAGAGTCAAGTTTAAATATAATATATAGAATATGACATACATTTAATTTCAAAAAACTAATGCTAAATCTCACGTAGCAATAATCTAATAACATTTTTTGTTTGGAATTTTTTTAGCCTAATTACATACTATTGCATTGCTTAATATTACATAGCCATCTGCCTATTTCGTGTTAATTACATGCTATTGCATTGCTTACTATTACATAGCCATCTGGTTCTTTCGTGTCAGTGAGCACTAAATTTCTCTGTCCACCGAACTTCTTGTTTTAAGTCCTCTGCACCCAAACCTGGTCAGGTACATTCTCTGTCCTGCAGGCTTCTAGTTTTAAGTCCTCTACAAGGATACACATTCTCAACGAATTGCTATGTTTCGAGCCATCGGAACAGCCGTAAAAATCAACCCTATGATCCACCCTAATTTGTCCCTGCTTCATAGGCCTGCGGCCTGCATAATGACTCGCCAAACACTAGTTAATTCAAGCATAATTTTTCAAGTACCAGATTTTTAGGTACTAGATGACGATTATTACTATCTCGTTCCTTCAGTTCCTCAGCTCTTCGGGGCTCGCACTATTCTTATTACAACAACATATCAGCGCTCTCTTCCTCTTCATACATGTTGGGTACTTATAACAGGCTGCCCCATATACAATTTGATGGCATTGCTTGAGGCCTCAGTGCCTGTGCGCTCTTTGTTTTGCTTTTTTTCTCCATAAAACTGAGGCCATATACAATTTGATGGCATTGCTTGAGGCTTCAGTGCCTGTGCACTTTGCATCTTCCTTTTTTTTCTCCATAGAACAGAGGGAGGGATAGAAAGGAGAGTAATTGTCCATCTGTGTTTCGTTTTCCCTCTATAATCTAATGTTTGCCAAAATTTTATGTGCAATCCTCCAATCAGTGAGCCTGTTACTCTTAAACACTTGCTTCGTCAACCCCCAAAACTGCTAATGCAGTAAATAATAATCGATTCCTTTCTACTCGTGTTTTGAATTTCTGGAGTTTTTATATAAGAAGTCCCATTTTAACCAAACCTCACCTAAGGGGGAGTCTCCCTAAGCACCCTAGCATTTCCTCAGCTCTTGTTGTTGCTACTTGAAGTCTTTTTGCAGAAGTAAAATGCAGTGGCATAGATTATCTTGTGTTCTATGTTCCCAATGCCAAAATTTTATGTGCAATCCTCCAGTTAGTGATCCTGTTACTCTTAAACACTTGCTTCGTCAACCCCCAAAACTGCTAATGCAGTGAATAATAATCGATTCCTTTCTACTCGTGTTTTGAATTTCTGGAATTTTTATATAAGAAGTCCCATTTTAACCAAACCTCACCTAAGGGGGAGTCTCCCTAAGCACCCTAGTATTTCCTCAGCTCTTGTTGTTGCTACTTGAAGTCTTTTTGCAGAAGTAAAATGCAGTGGCATAGATTATCTTGTGTTATATGTTCCCAATCCCAGTTTTCATAAATATTATTTTTCCATTGTTTGCAGAGTTGGTATCCATCTTCTAACAAGACTGATTTGAACACTTTAAGTCAACGTAGAGTGTTACGTTGGTATCAGAGCTCCCCCCTACATAAATAAATCTCACAATCTGGAAGACGCAAGTGGAATCGGAAAACCATCTCGGTAATTGGCTAGTCCTCTGTGCTTTTATTCAAGTTACTCTAATATGTTATCTGATACAATTATGTTTTTTTCTAGCTCCTTGAATCTCTTGGCTGTATTGACTAAGTTGTTATTTGCAGCATCATGGTAGTTCACTGTGCACTTAATTTGAATTCCTCTTACTTAGGATGCACTCTTTCATTCATTTCATTTGCTTTATTAATACAGCCATATCTGGATTAAATCTCAACCACTTAAAGATTAATATCCAAAACTTACCCTTGATATTGACTGTCCGTAGACAACCCAAGAGGGATTCCTTTCTATGCTAATTGTCTCGAGCAACCCAAGAGGGATTCCTTTCTGTGGTAATCTTTGAAATTCATGGCAGCAGATAGCATTTAGGGATAGAGTGCCCAACGTATCCATGAACCAACAAACACTTAACCAACTTGGAATTGCATCCGTGTCCATTGCTGAAGTCAGTTGCAGCCTCTATAAGAGTAGCTTCTGACCATGCTCACTTTATCAGTTGCGCTTCCACTTGCACCTTTAGTTAAAAGAGACACTTCCGCGGAGCCTACGATAGAACCATTTCAGTGCACCATATAGTGTTACATCCAGTACCGTAGCACTTAATCTAAAGGAACCCTTATCTGCGGTTCATATCTTGGGCCCGCAAAATCGGACCTCGGTATTCTCTATGCCAAGCTCCTCACTATGGTATGTCACCCTGATCTTAGAAGCAGACAGTTTAATAGGATAAAGAAATCATATTTGAAGCCACACTTGGGTTTGAACTACCACCACTCTACTGACCCCTTGATATTGTACTAGCACTGAAACTACTAGCACTTCCTCCTACTACTGCACCAGGCTGACTACAACTGCTAGAATAATGATTGTATCAAGGCAAATAGAAAGCAAAACCAGAAAAAGAAAGTACCATATGACTTATGGATGTCAGAGTGGTCAACACTGGGCTAGCTCTGTGGTTTCCTGACATTACCTCTTTGACAACGAGGTGCAGAATCTCGGCTTCCTTCATTATCAAGAAGCAAACAGTTTAGTAGGCTAAAGATTCAATTAGGATTGTCTTACAGTTCTCGATGATAGATTTTTACTGATGAAAAGTAGTTTCATGTTCCAACTCTAACTAGGGCACTATGCTTTGCTAATCATAGCACTATGTTTTTATACACCTATAGGGTGTTATAATATATTCTTTAGGTTCTTTGGACTTCTTTGGAGAGAAAATCTCGTCTGAATTTCTTTAGTGCAGTGTGTTACTATCACTGATCTACTCTCAACATACGGATGGAAACTTCCCTTCTGTAGATTTGCAACTTGAGGTCACATTGTTCTCCATTGTTCTTTATGGGTGTGAGGTGTGAGGGCCTTGCCGTTGAGACAAATTGTGCCAAGATATAGAGTGTAGAGACCCATATGCTTCTGCATGATCAAGAGAAATAAAACAATTCCACATGCCATTTTTCAGGGAGAGTTTGTGACCCATTCACTCTGGCTTGAGACCATTTTTAGATTGGTCTAGCTGTTGCATCATATTTGCTATATCTTTGACACAATATTTAGTAGGGAGTGTTATCCATACTTTGCTTTTTATACCTATTAGGCCATAGCCTCGAATAGAGACCCATTGATTGGCTTCATCGTTGAAAGAAGACTCCAATAGACCCATTGATTAGCTCCATCATTGATGCTTTCAGAGGTTTCAGACCATCGTCAGTCAATTGGCATCTTGGTGGATAGCTTCCACATATACAGGCAGGATGTCTAGGCCTGACTTGACCTACCAAGTGGGTTAAAGCCTAAAGGCCAAAATGGCCTTTTTTGTAGAGATTGTTCCCTCATAGGGTAAGAGGTATTCAACTTGGATTCTCGATGGATCTATCAATCACAGTGTATAGTCTCTCCATTTGAGCTACAAGGTGTGGGTCTTTGTTCTGTTGGTAGTTCAAGGGCTGCCCTCCAAAGTTCACCATGCCAAAAGGAAGCAGTCAGATAGTTTGTGCCCCTATTTTCATCGTTTAAAATCCTTGGAGCATCTTTTAAGGGATTGTAGATTTTATAGATCATGCTAGAGGTTGGTGCAGGACTGGCATTTTGTTCTACTTCATGGGCAACTTGATTCGTGCACACAACTTCATTGGTGTGCAGGTCTTCTTGGGATTTTTCGGTGCTTGGTTTCATGCTTTCAGGGGTTTGGGACTGTATTCAGATTTCAGCTTTGATCCACAATCTAAAAGCTTCAATGCAAGTATGCTTGAGGTCAATTTCGTCAATTCTTTTTTTCACTTCTGGCGAAAGAAGTAGGTATGAAATTATTTGTCAAAGGATACCTCCTAATAAAGGATGCCAAAGAGCTTAGTGCTATCACGTACTGAGGTTATTGCTGCCTTAGTTTCTCTCAAGAAGAGGATATGATTCATGTCTGTATAAACTCTTTTCTTTTGGTTGGAATTTCTGTTTCAGATACTAAGTACAATAGAGCAAAATTTTATCACTCCTTCTAGACTTCCACTAATGAGGCAAGGTAATTTGCCTATTCTCAATTGTACACTACATAATAACAATGTAAAGCCCATTGCACAGTTTGTATAATAAATTACACTACATATTAACAATGTAAAGCCGATTTCACAGTTTGTATAATAAATTTGCAATTTTTGGATTCTACACTACATATTAACAATGTAAAGCCCATTGCACAGTGTTTTTAATAAATTTGCATATTATGTAAAACATACCTGGGTAATTGCAGAGATCTTATAGATAATTTATAAACCTTGAGTGAGTAATGTGAAGTAGCATTAAAGTCATTTTTTTCAATATAATAATAGTGTTTTCAATGGCCAAGAACAAATGGGAGGTGCAAGTCATTTAAGCATTCAAATATTACTGTTGTAAAAGCCTTGCAGGGGCTGGGGATCAATGTTTTATTGCCTACTTCACTGTTCGACTATATGCAACTATTTTCCTCTTACTCATATCTTTAATATCCAGGTTTGCTCTCAGAAAGGAAGGTTCTCATCTACATTTACATCCAAAATTTGTTTTCTGGCCCAAGCACAATTTTAGGAATGAAAAAAACTCTTGTGAAAACAATACCTATTTGTATACACTGTCATCAATGCTATTTATTTCCATGATTTTCCTGTCTTACCTATAGTATATCTTTCCAAGGGCTCTTTTTTTTTTCGAGATTTTTATTTGAGAAATGAACTGATTAGTTAGTCCTAAACTACCTTTGAACTATATATATGTGTATGTGGGCATTAAACTACCCTTGAGGTATATATATATATGTGTACATGGGCATTAAACTACCCTTGAGGTATATATATATGTATGTGGGCATTAAAAAGTAACTTGAGAAAGTTGTGCTGTTCACAAAATCTGAACATGATCCATTGGGAGAGCTTGTAAATAAATGTTAAGGGATGTAATGGCTTTGAATGTGTTAAGGGATGTAATGGCTTTGATTGTGTCAGAAAATTTCAGTGAATAAAAATGATGGCTAGTTTGAACATGTTTGAACGTATAAGAAAATGATCTTTGCTTTTGAATACCGAATTATTCTGAGCTGATTTGTCTGGTTTAATAACGTGACCATATTCACATAGGTTTATTGTGTAGACCATCTATAATCTATTAAGCAAATAAATTATTTATTGGGCAGGTATGCCATTGCATCGCAGCCTTGTTGTTCTATCGAAATCGTTTTCACTCATGGGTTAAACAAATCACACATTTGTTTTTATGGTCTGGGGATAAATATTAAGCAACTTGTAAATTAGTTAACCATACCATCGTATTTACTATTGGCTATAATATTTGACTAGTAATTATACCTAGAGTGTGCAATTTATATATAGCACACTTGATACACATCTTAACTTACAACCTTGAACACTTTCCAATTTTGCAAAGTAAAAACGTCCTTGCTAGCTACTAGTTGAGTCAGGGCACATATTTTGGAGGAAGTACTCTATTTTATTCCATTTTATTATATTTGTCAATCAAGCCATAAAATCCTGTTGGGCACTAGGACTTCTATTGTTGATTTCACACGGTTTAATTAAAAACAATGAACTACATTATATTTAGATGTTAGCATTCTCAATAATTGATTAAGATTGAAAACTTTCTTTGAATCTTGCACTTGAGACAAATCAGATGGAAGAAAAAAGCAATCATATTACCACAGGAATTTAAAGGGTTATGGTAAAATGGGATCCAACTATATGAGCAAATCACAGTAACAAGTACCTAACAAAAATACTTTCAGGAAAATGTTTTTAGGGCTTAAAATGCATTGGGAGTAAAAGGGCTAGTTGGCCTCTTTTTCGTGGTGGATACCTTCGAAGTAGTATTCCACATGGTAAGCACATTCTCTGGCCTCTCTACAATAAGATATACATTTGCTAAAAATCATTAGAATTTCATAAAATCTTCCTTTTCCTCCCATTAATCCCCACTCTAAATCCATTTCTATCTCGCTTCTCAAATCAAAACAATTTAAGACCTCCTCCAAAATATGAGTTTTTTCCCTCGGCATAATAATATAGTTCTGAGATGAAACGCAGGAGTGATCTGAGAACTTCACGTGCAATTCCTTAATGTAGCACCATATACTTTGCCTTATATCGCTCACTACGTTGTACTTTTCCTTATATCACTTACTGAGATGTAATAGACTAAGCCATGCCTATAATTCTAGCTAGACTTAGTTTTATGATTTTGGGGCCTAAAAGTTCTTTTAAATCTAAGAACCATTGTGTATATGGGATTGATGTTGTTCATGGTCACAACAATGTCTATGGGGCTACCATCTTCCCTCACAATGTTGGGCTTGGAGCTACTAGGCAAGTAGAGTATCAACTCCATTTTTTCTTCATAGCATTTCCTTGCAACTAGAAAATGTCATGGCTAATGATTTAAACAAATGAGTAGGTTGAGTGGTAGGCTATATTTCATGAAAACCCTTTATCTCTGGACATTACTAGAGACCCTGGGCCTATATCCGTAGGCATTATTTTTTCATCGTAAGTAGTATTATGATTTGGAAAGTGCCAAGGGCCACTCTGATTGCAATGAGAAAAATGTTAGGAGGCAATGATTTGAAAAGTAACTAGGGTTATCTGAATGATTATGGGAACTGAATTGGGATAATAACAGAATCAGGGTGAAAATGTTGATGTTTAATATATCATGGGAACTCTGGCTTCTGATTATTGCCCTCAAAATCAAAATCTTCTAGAAAGTTTGGCTAACAATTTGAATCAACGTTTTATGGATACAGGGATCCCGATCTGGTTAAAAGAATTGGAGCTGCCACAGCTCTGGAAGTTCGATCTACTGGCATTCAATACACATTTTCTCCATGTGCTCGATGTGAATTTCATTCAAAAATGAGAGTCAAGTTTTCACTGTTTAGAATGTCTTGTTTGATGCGAGCAGGTTTGCAGGATATTTACAAAGGGGGTGCCGTATGTAGCTGGACAGTAAGTTTCAAAATTTCTTTGATCAATCAATGATTCAATTGTACCACAGTTTTCTATATAATTGGACATTAAGCTGCAAACCTTTTGCTTTATCCATGCTTAGAATATGAATTTCTTTCATCAATCAATTGTACCACAGTTTCCTGAAATAGTTTTCTAACCATGTGATTTATTAATGTTTTTCAGGTCAAATATTGTAGCGTGTGCTAAGCACTTTGTGGGCGATGGTGGAACAACCCAGGGTATCGATGAGAATAACACTGTCAGCAATTATAAACAATTAGTCAACATCCACATGACCCCCTATTTCGATGCCATTGCCAAAGGAGTCTCCACCATTTTGGTTTCTTATTCCAATTGGAATGGACAGAAGATGCACGCTAACTGTTTTCTCATTTCTCATGTTCTAAAGAAGCAACTTAGCTAATAGAATTCCCAAATCTATTTTATATCGTATTGCATATTGTAGATTAGTAGATTGATCTGGAATTTAATTTTCATTACTGGTCAAAATCATGTACATACTTTTATGACAAATCAACTTTCCTGAGAAGCATCAGTTAGTTAAAAAAACAAATGGAAGCCATTAGAATTTTCTTTATTTCAAATATCGGACTAAATCAGATTTGGGCTTCTTAATGTATTTGAATTCTATTTCCTGTGCTCCAAAAGATTTGTAGGCTCCAAGCTGTGATATATATCTAGTGCTTTAAGCAAAGACCGGTTTTCAGTATACCTGGCCTCATTTCTCTGGTTTGAAGCGATGCAATTGGGAGTGGAGTCCCATTAATATTCTATAATTGCACTTCAAAGCTAAACTCCTAATGAATTCTGAGTGCAGGCATTGAGGGTGTCTTCAGTCTCATATATCACTGCGTGGTTCATTATATTATTTTCAAATGTTTGTGAGGATCCCCATTCAGCTTAACAACAATGAATGTAAACACATAATTTGGGAAATTTTAAGGTGTAAATTTCAGTCTTAAATTAATTTTGTATTTTCTAAAATGATTTGACTAGGATAAAAATATTTTACATTAAAAATCTCCGAATCTTTTTAAAAGCTATATAAAATCCTTAAAAATTCTATTTTTTTTTTAAAACTACATGATCAAACATGTTATTATTAGTATTTTAAAAAGTAATATTCATAAATTTGGAATTAACTTATATCTATGCTAATAGGCTTGCCAGCTTGAAGCATTGGCTTCTTTGAAAGCTGAAATTCAAAGCCTTTCACACATTCATATGGTTCCTTAACCGGAAAACCAAATCCAGGTATTTGGCAATGCATCTACCATATACTTTTCATTTCAATGGCTTGTTAACATACTTGCTATAGGGGTGCAGAGCGGGGTATAGAAAATATAATTGGATCCTGCTATAGGGGTGCAGGGTGGGTTATAGAAAATATGATTGGATCCTGATGTGGTTTGCCTATTTGAATTTCATAACCATAGAAGGCAAAAACTATAAAGACACTTGTATCTGGTTGATGTATTAGAAATTGCATCAGATACATGAATTGTCAGCACTGTGTGCATATATTTGCAGGGCAATGATAAATGCACTCAGTATAGATCTGGCATATATTACTATTCAACTGAGCAGGAAAAAGCTGCACGGGAATCAATGGAAAGGCACCAAAGGTCACTTCATAAAGAGATCGTGACAGAGATCCTGCCAGCGAAGAAGTTTTACAGAGCAGAAGAGTATCATCAACAATACCTGGAAAAGAGATCGGCTGGTGCCAAACAATTTGGGGCCAAAGGATGCAATGATCCAATTCGATGTTATGGTTGAATAGTGACTCGACCAAAATTAACTGGACTTCTTTCAAAATTAAAGTATTTGTATCTTTTTGTTTAGTTCAGCTAGATATTACAACAGAGTGTTGTATAGGGGAATAGGGGAGTATTATGGTGGTGAAAATTTTGCATCATGCCTCAACCATCCATCTTGGATAGTGTCATCTGATTTCAAGCTCTTAAAGATGATTTTGATTTCAAGCTGGTAAAGCTCAGGGCTCAAGTATAACTCTATACTTATCTTTATTTGTAATCCTTCTGTCAAAATAAGTTTAGCTTATCTAGTTAGCTATGTTGTTAAATGTCATTTGGATTTTAGTTGAAAGAAACAGAGGAAGAGATGAATTGTTTCTGTTCTCTGCGTATTTATTGATATAATTTGATTCTCTTCAAAAGAAACTTTATGAACAATGATAGTTAATAGTTCATAACTTTACGACTATTATCTTCTCTTAGGAAATATGGTTTCTAAGAAAGAGTACAATGTACTTATGTTCTACTCTTGTACAGAAGGAATTCCTATTAGACATTGGAAGACTGTTTGTGGGATATGGAGTTGGACTGTTTTCATTTTTTGGATGCAAGAATTGACAGTATTTTCTCTTGGCATCATGCCCTTGGGCATGGACTTGTTACTCGCAACCCATCTTGTTAAAATATCAATCCACAGTCCTAGCGTATTTTACCAAAAAGGGTAAAACATAAACAAAACAAGAGACATGACTACATGGTGAATAGAACAAGAAATAGGACTCAAGGTTTTTGGCGAATTATAAGCGTAAATCACCTTAGTGACGGCGTACATTACCACTATAAAATTGAGTTTTGGAGATACAAAACCTACTTTACTAGAAATAGGAAACATAAACGTAACTAGAAACAAAACAAAACTAGAATCATGACTTTAGAATTTTGACGAATAAGCAACTTGAACCCACCCATCTCCCTGAATATATCATGCACTTAAAAACTGGTGGTGTTGTAGAAGTGTAATCCCAACAGAGGAATGGAAATGATAATAGGAACAAGAACTGAATGGAAAAGAGGTATACTAGTCACGCCTCTACTGATATTGATCTGAACAATGTTGCATGTCATCAAATGGGTATGTAGCACAGGGTAGAGAAGTCCATCGGTCAGGGGTAGACCTAATCTTCCATTCATTTCCCATCGTAATTTTAACAAAAATTTACTTGGAAATATCGACATCCAACCTAAACCATTCTATTGAATGACATATGGCAAGCTATTAGTTATTTCAAAAGTGAAAAACTCTACATAAGCCACCAATAAGGCATTGGTTCACTAGTGAGGTCAAAAGAGTTTAACCCAACCACCAGGCTTCACTATCACTATTGCCCACGCCACCTAAATGGCGTAACAGGAAAGCACCGGGCGATTTTGGTAGAAAAATTACCATCCAGACTTATCACCTAAACCAACGGAAGTCACTCATGGGCAAGTTTCTTGCATTAATTCTTATAATTAAACAATAAAAATAAAATGTAGTTGCCTACCTCTTGAGTGGGTTTAGTATCCTCTGGAAACCTCTCCTCTAGCACAGAGCCTCGATCCTGCTTGTCTCAGCTCACATCCATTTCCTCGGCATCTGATTTCATTGCTCCGGAACTCTCGGAACCCTGTGGTACAGGCAAATCCGAGGCCTTTTTTGTCTCTGACATTTATAGGGACGACTGGATCATCACAATCCACCTGTGGCAGAGCATCTAGATGTTGACCTCCTACAGTCTTGGGACATTTTATTTCCTTGTCTTAATCAATGCATTTTTGCTCTCTTCTCTGCTTAATTTCTTCACTGATTTCAGGGTCGGAAAGACACTTGTCGTCTTCTTTGTCACATAACCCATACCTTCGGCTCCATCTTCCTCTGCGGAATCTTGTACATACAGCCTCTTGAGTGCCTCTTGCACTTGTCTAGACGTATTTTAAAGTTGCAAAGAATGATGGAGGCTTGGGGATGGGCCATTGCACAGGAGTGTGGGGAACCTTGTGCAGATCCCTTCGTAGAATGAAACCACCACGATTGGAGGCACCTAGAATCCAATTTCTTGTATTCAACCAAATGTATCAAATCAAACTTGCGACAACATGACCGCGACCTTCCTCTTTCTTCCTTGGAAAAACCCTGCAACGTGAGGGAAATGAATAAATTTTGATCTTTGAGAAACATAATGGGATGATATGGCGACCTTCCTCCCTGGAACGCGAGGGAAATGAACAAATTTTGATATTTGAAAAACCCTGGATCGCGAGGGAAATGAACAAGTTTTGATATTTGAAAAAGCAGAAATGCGGTGAAACCTTGAATGGAAAATAAATTAAATGCTTTTATGTTTTTCAATTGGAATTAAATTCCATTAAATGAAATGTGTAAGTGTTTTCTTTGGCTTAATAGGGAGGTATTGCTTAGGGTAAAGAATTATTAATCACATGATGCTTGTTTCTGTAGGGAAAATTATTTGAGGGGATTTTGGTTGATTTTTCAATGTAATTATGCTACATTAAAGGTGAATTATGGTGACATAAAAATAAGTTGTGTGTGGTTAAAAAGTGCAGTGAAGTCATAATGTTATACGATTAATGATTATTTCTAATAAAATGTTTGGTTTAGTAAGGCTAACTAATCTATGGAAATGCTCCAATATTAGATAAGAAATTGTAGATAGAACATAAATCAAATGGAAATAAAGAATTTGTCTAGAGAAGATCATATGGAAGAATCCGAGAGGAATTTCCATGGCGGTTTAACCCTAGGGGTTTTTCTGGTGCGAAGATGGGTTTTCACTTGCACCTAGGAGCGATAACAGCGTGAGGGAATGGTCACAACGCTAGCAAACAAGGGTCAGTACACCTGGTTTATATTTATCTGCGGCGGTTTGGAAACTTATGGTCTCGCGGGTTTTCTCGGTCAACTAGTAAGGGAATCAAACGGTGGAGGTGAATGTTTTGTTCAGTTGGGCCAATGTCTCTCGGAGGGTGCTGTGCACAGCATCACATGGGGATAGTATAACGGAGTACATGTGAACATCATTTTGTATCGATGAGGAACTTGTGGATTATTCTTCTCATTCTATGGAGGCTTCCCAAATTTGGGTCGAGGGGCCACATCAACACCAAACTAGGGTTTCACCGGCGATACACCATGAACTGGAAGTCCAGGTCAAGGCATTTACCTCAGAGATGGATGATGTGAAGGTTTCCCTAAATTCCCTAGGGTTTTCCCACCCGAGCGCGATGGTAAATCCAAACTTTCTTCAACTACAGGAGGACCAGGCTCAACCGGTCCTGAATATCCCATCACCATCGGAGTTACAGTATTGGGAACTCGAACAATAGGGTCTCGCGACAAATGTACAGGGGGTGTCTTATGTGGCGGTTGGGGGCACGAGCGTTCATGGGACTGATACATATGGTGTCATAAATACTGGGAATAATGTACCATGCTCATCAGGAGCAGACCCCCAAGGCTAGCGACCTGCTCCTGTGGCTCACACTTCAGGACGTTTTGATGGCATCACTCATCAGGAACCTGATATTGAGGATACTAGAGCAACGGATTCGGATGAGTATGATTCACCAGAGGACGAACAACACCCGATAGACCACGCATAGAGAACGGGGGGGAAGAAAAAAACAAAATGCACCAAGGTGCATGAGAAGGGGCGTTTATTGGTATTCGGAGAAGGTATCAGTATGGCCCAACAAGCTAGACACCTTCAAATTGTATGTTCCTTTCCGAAAGGGGCTTCCTCCTTACAGTCATCTAAGAACTCTAACCACAGTTGGAGGGATCTTAAGGAGAGAAGGGGATCCAAAAATTCAACTAGACAAGGAAGAGACAACCCACAACATCCTAATACATTGAAAAATAAATCTTAATGCATTCAGAGCATATTCTTTTGGATTAAATAGTCCTCTACATGTTTCACTATAGAAGTAGATATGTCCCTCTAAAGTTGATCTAGTGTCTACTAGTAGATCTGTGCTTAAGGTTGATTGCTACCTTGTTCCATGAATTAGGATAAACTTTGGGTCCTCTTTTAGTAGACACTCAAGCAACTTTGGAGGGACATATCTGCTTCTATAATGAAATGCATAGAGGAATATTTAATCCAAAACAATATAATCCCAATGCATTAAGATTTATTTCTTAATGCATTTATCTATGCTCAATATCATCTTTCTATTTGTCGTGGTACTCACAACTTTGAGCCCAATAACTAGCATGAGGATAGGGGATATCAGTTGAGCCATATATAGGGGATATTGGCCCACAATGTGGATAGCATAGGAGAAGACACCTAGCGATTAGGTCAATTTTGAATACTGGTTTTGGCATATGACCATTATTAACTTAGTGAGAATAAATTAGATGATGTGGGAAATGTGTGGGTTAACCCAATTCATTGTGGGAACTAATAAGTCTTGATTGTGGTTTGATGATTTGTCATCATGGTTAAGTAGAGATCTATGCTTAAACACAATTTTGGAGCTCAACGCTAGTGTATGAATTATGGTGCATGTACTAAAATAACTCTGGATAGAGAGATAGAAAGAGGGAGTGAGAGGGATAAGGATATGTATAGAGGGAGAGAGGGATAAAGATATAAAGAGAGAGTGTGCATGAAAGAGTAGTAGATAAAGAGAGAAGCAGAGGAAGAGATAGAGAGGGAGGAAGGGAGAAGGAGAGAGGGAGTGAGGGAGAGAGAGAGAGAGGGAGGTAGCGAGAGATCTTGAGAGTGGGAAAGGGTGGGAGAGAGAGGGAGAGTGAGAAGGATATAGTTCTCAGATATATTTGAGGTCATTATGTCATAGCAGATATATCATATTCTTTAGGCCACTCACATAAGTGTATCTTCCATCTTTGTTTGGCCTCCAATACTTCCAACACACAACAATACCCTTTTCCAAAAGATCCGAGAGAGAATGACCATAGGTAGAAATATCACCAGTCATCCAACCCGTGAAAGGTAGATTTTTAATAACATTAAAATAAAAATAAAAATAAAAAATTAATTGCTCCAATAAACTTTGAACCAAAGCCTTATTAATTCCAGCACAATACCCCTTTCCAACCTGAGAGGGAATGAAACTGGGAAGAAATATCACCATAGTCATCCAACCCGTGAAGGATAGATTTTTAATAACATTAAACTATAAAAAACTAAATTAATTGCTTGGATGAACTTTGAACGAAACTGTTACCAATTGCAGCAGGTGAACGCTTAATATCTTTTCATCAGTGAAAATCACAAAGTCTTAAAGAAACCACGAAAAAAAACTCAAAGGCTTCTATAGATCGCTTACTCGACTTTTTCTCAGTCTGGGACATTGAAGCTTCATTACTATGGAAATTTGTTCAAGTCATTGGGATTCGACCATAGCTTTGAGCTAGCCTCCTTCTCCCCTATCTGTCGATATTTATTTCGGTGGATTTGTCCACAATTTCACTATCAAACCCTTAGCATTAGGGTTTTTACTAAATATATTTTCTTTCAATCCTGAGCTTTACCAGGCTTGTTAAGCTGGAGTGGGTATGCAAAGACCAACAAATTATTAGATTTAGTCATAAGTCAGTGTTCCCGGACCCCATCTTGTTCGAGGTATCTAGTGATGTTTTTTCCTATGGGAGGAAGAGGGCAGCTGCAACAGGGGGCTAGTAGCAATAATACTCATCGTAGTAATAGCAATCACAATGCGAAGGTGCATTAGTCCTGGGGATTTCATGGACCAGGCAATCGGCCCATCGGGCAAACATCCTCAAATATGGGGAGTGAGTGCATGGCCTAGATAGGGAAAAAACGGGACATTGATACTAGTCAATGAGTTTCTTGTCACCCCTTTATGTCTTCATAGTCCTTGTCATGGAGCCACAGTAGCTCACAAGACCACTCACTTTTTATGTCCTCTGGTTATTCCTAATAACACTATGATTCTAGGTTTTCCTTGTTATCATCAATCTTTAGGAGTCTCATAGTTAAAATTTGTATGGCATGGCCCCATCATGGCACACCATATGGTACCTCAACTCCTCCATGAGTTCATGTACGGGAATCCTTTTCTTGTGTCCAAAATAGGCACACATTGACATGATTGTTTTGATTGAGTTGTGATTGTACCTTGTACATAGAAGTGTGTGTGTTGTTTTGTATCCTTTTGGTTTGATGTGTGATGCGAGAACTTTTCTACTATATAATTTTTGAGAAAAAATACCAAAAAATTCTAGGGAATGAAATATTCTAGAAAAAAATATATGGATGTTCATTAGAAATGACTAATTTGATGCTTTGAATGCCAAACAATACACTAAGTATGGATGTTGGTTAGAAAAGACTAATATGACACTCTCAAAGCCAAACAATACACTAAGAACGAATGGAGGAGGCATATTCCTAGTGTTGAACAAATGTTCGTGCTCCAACAAGCTCAAAATGAAGGGCCCAATATATGCAAAAGGGTAAAAAACATAATGATGACTACAAATAAATATAAGGAGAAATTGGTTGATAACACTTCATATTATTTTCTTATGCCATACACAATACACTAAGATTATATTTAAATTTTAAATTAATATTAAGTATAAAATTTATTAAATTGCATAATAATTGATAAATTCAAAATTTGTCTTCTCAATTAATATATGTGATGAGTCTCCCATAAGGTTTTTCTAACCACTCCTAGGCACATAAAGGCTATATTGAACCTAATTTTGTTCACTTCATAACACTTCCCTAGCTTAATGAGTTCTTAGGAGAGTCCAAGATATTTTTCATACTTTATGTGACTAACATGACTATTGTGTAATATTTGAATGGATTTTACACAAATTTCAAGGAGAATCATCTAGAGATATTTGTGGGGCCTACTACCTTCTACAAAATAAAACCAACACGACTTCCTAAGGATAGTAAATCCTCCTTACTATTGCTACGTGGTGATCTAGGAAACAAGATCTAGGTTTTTATTGATTTTTGGAGGGAAAGCAGTCCTCCACTCAAGGAGTTTTCCTCCTATCCACTTGTACAAACAATAGGCTTGAGTAGCATAATAGGATTAGAAGAAAATCGTAGGAAAGCATGTGAATAATACGAGAGGTTTATATTCTAAGCATTTTTTGTAACTTTGTCATGTACAAATAACATTTTTTCTAATCGAAGTGATATTTGATTTCAGCTCTTAGTTTAGCTTTCTTCTGAGGTTTTTAAGTTTCCTTGTGTTAAGGCCCAACGTACGTGGTCGATATCCCTCTTGTATCATTTCTGTTCACACATTTGTTTATGTCTACAAAATATTTATGAACATTACTTTCATGCATGTTTATTTAGATAGTTTATGAGCAATTTTTTCTTGCAGATTATCTTAACATTTGTTGATGATAGTTGTAGCACTGTTACATTAGTTATATAGAATTTTTACTTTGAATTTAGTTCATTTCCATTACTATTTTTATTTTTTTGTTCATTATGTATTATTCATTGTTTCTTACACTCTACTCTATTTTCCAACTACAAGAAACACTACAACCTTGCATTTTGTTAGATTAACCCTACCACAAGTTGTTTTGATGCATTGGATAGGTGCAATTTTCAATTTTCCAACTTCTCCTTAGCATCATTGCCATCCAATATCACGTTTAGCATATTCACCTTCACATTACATTGTTTCTTGTAGAAAAATAAGGACACTTGTAGTAGTTTGCAACTCGACTTCTAAGCTTGCCCAAATTCACACGAAACACATGATTTTCCTTAATGCTCTATACATACTTACTGTCTCGATACTCGACACCTAACATACAGACAAGCTTGTATATTGAAGCCCTAATTTCTCAATACCCAATATCTTGAAAGGCCAATGGTCGAGCTATCAAAGCCACTGGGCCCTCGGGAAGAGGCTAAAGAGTGTCATTGATACTAATTAGTTGATATCTTAACATCCAAAAGCCCAACATCCACGTCGTCACTATATGGTTACCACCTATACATCACCTTGGTGCCAAGTCAACATTCCATTGCCATGTCAACATGCCACATTGGTATGCCATGTCATCTAGACCCACATTGGTGCCACATCATAATGAGACGTTAGCATGTCAAATCAACTGCCACACAATTGATATGCAGTATTCCCGGGTCCACATCCACTCACCACATCATTACTCTATCGTTATCAAGGTTTCTTGTTGGTGACTACTATCCTACTTACTAATGTCTACTACCTAATATTGTGACATTTTGATAGGTCGATGTACGAAAAACTAATACATTGCATTAGTGTTGGTTGACCTTGAGGTGTCCTTAACACAGTTAGCCCGACATTTGACCTCTTGATGGACTATAGTCCCCAACCATCAAGTGAGAGTCCTTGAACCCTCTATCTCCATGAGCTAATGGATAATGTAGGATAATATGTTAATATCGAGGACATCTAACCTAGACTAGGTTAGTTGGGGCTTTTTGCAGAATTAGGTGATGAGGAGCACTATTTGCCATCATTATAAACCATAGGTATATAAATGTTGTATGGGTTTAATGTGAGGATTTTCCCAACAAGGATGAATTTTGTTGGGGCCTTGGACATCATCTAAGAAGAAACACTATTATCATCCTAGGGCTTATGAATGGTTTTTAAGGTTTAGCAATAATATAAACCATGCACATTGTACAAAACCACTTCCCAATGCCTCTAAGATGAATAGTTTATAGGATGCAAATGTGTGTTTATATAATTTATAGGATGCACAGGTTAGTTAATATTATATGGTTTATATTAATAAAATAAATGCGGAAAATTTAAAATTTTGTGGGAAAAATCAATTAATAGAACTACTGGAAAATGAACCTTTAAAAAAATATTATGAAGAAGACTTAAATTTAAAATTTGGTGGGAAAATTTAAAATTTCGCTTATCTCCTTGGCTGGGCTTGGCTCGAATCGGCTGTTCTTATCTCCTTGGCTGGAAGTCCCACCGCCTGAACATTCTCTTCCAACAATTGATTAAGGTGTCGCTGTCAGGGTTCACACCCAGGAGGAAAGCTTATTTTCTGAACTAGCTGGCTTATAATATTACATGATATTTGGCAAGTTGGGTTCTAAATATTTGGTATTCAACGATTTGGGAAACTTTTGAGTAGACAGATCAGTGTGCTTTGAGGAGTAATAGCCAAGACAGGTTTACCAGCTCTGCATTTACTGTTATTTTTTCTGTGAGGCCGATCTTCCATAGTTTTTGCCTAAAACAGGTATGTGTTTTAGCTTTCTGTTTGTTTTCTTAAAAAATAGCTCTTTGAATATAGGGTGTAGAAACTGCAGGCAAAATTTTCATGTATGTTTTAGCTTCTGGATCCTCTCCAGTGCCATTCCTGCCTCCTCTGTAGCCTCCTCTATATCCACCTCACGCACCTCCTTAGTTGTTCCTAGGGTAACCTCCTCAACTCAAAAATAATTTCTTTTGAATCATTTTTCGATTATATGGAGGGTGCAACAGTTGTTCCTGGGGTTTTCGATTGTATGGAGGGCGTAACAGTTGTTCTTGGGGTTTTCGATTGTATGGAGGGCACAAAAGTTGTTCCTGGGGTCACCTGTCCAACTCGAAAATAATTTCTTTTGAATCATTTTTCCATTGTATGGAGGGCACAACAATTTTCATTAGTATTAGTATTTGGAGGGAATTTCTTTACCGAGGCGTACCATCCCACTTTCTTTGGTAATCAAAGAGTTTTCCCTGATCAGTTCCTGCCCTGCAATCATCTTTGACATTGCTCCCATGCCCATTATAACTAAAAATGGGCGGATGAATTCAAAGGCACCTCCACTTCCCCTGAATTGCTTTTGTTGTTTGCACATCAAATCGAAGGTTTGAGGAGATGATTGATCAAGAGGGAGCACATTGACGCCTAGTGCCGATTTGGGTGGAGATTAAGGAGGGGACCCTCCACTCTGAGTTTTTTGTAAAGTTATGATTATGCTTAGGGCATATCTTATGAATCATTAGGGAAGATGGATCCTTTGGGTAAAAAACCTTGACAAATTAGATCTCTTTTTTGGAGAGTAGAGTGAAGGTTAGCCATTTTTTCTGTGGACGAGGAAGATTTGCGATCGTACACATAGACATTTGAATTTCAGAGACGGAAGTATAAGAGACAGGGACCATAGCAGAACGAGGAAAGTAGAAAAGACGCACAACAAGCGATATCATAGCAGAAAGAGGAAAGTAGAAGAGACAGGGACCACAGCAGCTTCCTCCCACTCCAGCGAGAATCATTACATCCCATCGTATACCCTACCGGATTCCCAGTCATTGCAGATTTCGTCATAACCTCTCATCTCAGGGTTAAAATTATACTAAAACACCCGCGACTATTGACCTTCCAAAAAATCATAAAAATTTTGTTCTTGGCACTTCTGCACTTGCTAAGACAACGATGAAGGAAAAAATACTGGTTGTGGCTAACCAGTATACGTATATCTACACCGCAACCCAAAACTGGGTGAATCTAGCCGATCTTGCATTGCAAGACCTTGATAGGGGTATACCGATTTTATCAATAGGATACATATGTTTGTATAGTTTTTTATTGTATTAATCATATGACGAAAACTAGAGTACAAGAATATGGTTTCAATGCTTCGCTACTATTAAGTTCTTGAGGCTCGGTTGCGACTTGGAGAACTAGGAATATTTTGAGAAGAGTAAATATATTCTTTTCAATCCATGTCCTTGCCTTGCAAGACCTTGAGAGGGGTATATAGATTCTTCTCAATGGAAAACAGTTGCCGCTTGTGTGGTTGTTTATGATCTTGCCATTTATTCACGTATTTTTGTAATATGTGAAAAGTTGCAACCTCATTAAATGACACTTACACAGCTAGAATACACCAGTGCTACCTCTAGAGAGATAAAATCAGCTGCATTCATCGGATTCCTCAGTGCTCAAGATACTGGCCCATTGTATACACATAATTGAAGGGAATATCCTTCACTTTGACAAGTGAAGTAGCCAGTAAACTCAAGGTAGCAATATCAAGATGAGTCCATATGTGCTACATTATTAGATTGACTTGGTAAACTAATATCTTGTTGCCTATTCAGATTGTTGGGGCTACCTTTATATTCTTTCTTTTTGATTGTACAAACTTTAAACACATACCCAACCCATTTCCTTGTAAGCATTACTAAGCATAGGATGATAATATGGGGCATTTTCTTGGATCGGATTCCAGCTTAGTTATTTCCTCTGCTTTTGGGCATATGTAAAGTTAAGTTCATTTTAATGGAATGTGATTGCTTGTTTCTGTGTTAAGATATCTGCAAATTTCCTTCCTGACACTTTCACATCAATGTAAGAGAAGTCCTTATAATCAAATGGGTATTTATCCCAGGAGTTTATTCTTGCGCATTCTCACACTTTCAAGGCATGCATATCTGCCATAAATCACAGACAAGTACCCAGACTGGAAGAAAACTCAAAGTTAGAACCTATTTTGACAGCGTATAGGTCCTCCTCATAAGACAGTTGTAGAGACTTCTCCCTTCAATGCGGTTGGGCTTCAAGACTATAACTAAGATGTGCTAGGTCTCCTTACTTGAACAACACCTAAAACACATCCTTTAGGACTGTGTATTAAGTCTCTTTCTTATTGTGGATTAGGGGTTCATTTAGGCTCCCTTTGACTGTGTCTTAGCTGTGAATAGAAGACTGTGGCTAGGGCTCTTTTGGAGCTTCCTCTGACAGTGTATGGAAGCCTCCTTGCTGTGATTAAGAGCCTTCTTTTGGGACATCGAAGGAGCCTCTCTTCACTGTGATTTAATCCCTTTAGGACAGCATATAAGGCTTGCAGCTAGGGCACGTTGTACAACGACTAGGGCTCCTCCAAGGCTGTGGCTATGACTCATCCTTTAAGACCGCATTTAGGGCAAGAACTTCAACTCCTAGTTTGGACTGCGGTTAGGGCATCATATCTCTATTAGGACAACGTATAGAATACTTCTTGACTGCAGCCAGACTATCTCATTTCCTCTTGCATCTAGGGCTTCATCATCTAGATCTCTCTAGCCAGCAAAACCCAAAACAAGTGGAGAGAGATCAAGAGTTAAGTGTGTGTATAAAATGACTTGAAAACCTCTTCTATTTATAATAAAACGTTGAGGATAGATGGGGGTAATTTAGTTGCTGGAATTCCTTGACGAATTGTTACATAACACAAATAAATTCATATCTCCATGAATACATGTTGGAATCAGATGATCTTTAGATCAATCCTACACCTCTTGACCAGACTGTCCTATTGTGTCACTGCTGCACTATGTCATGCCTATCCCGTTGTGCCACTGCTGCACTATGTCATGGTTGTCTCGTTGTGCTTTGTCATACCATAACAACACCATGAATTTACTGCACTAAATACTAGTTATCCCATGTTGTACCATTGTACCATTGTTGTCCCATTGTGCACTATATGCCATTGACCATTGTTGTCTCATTGTTGTACCATATGCTACACCATACTACACCAAGTTGCCTTTGCTGTCCCATTGTTGTATCATTGTAGCACCGTGTAGCATTGTTGTCCCATTGTTGCACCATACATCTTGCTGTCCATTCTGCTGCACCATACATCTTGTTGTCCATACTGCTGCACCATTATTGCACCATACATCTTGATGTCATCGATAGTAATACTATGGTCCCTAACCCCATTTCCCTGCTCATTAATCAAATGAGAGGTACTTCCAATGAGTCTTAGACTACATTGGTAGGATGCCTCGATAGGGGAACTAATCATCTGTTCCACAGGATAACTAATCATTCTGGCTCACAGGAGAATGAATCATCCTATCCCAAATTCACCTCGGGGTATCACAGGGGAAGGCTAAGCTATTCACCCTTTACACATCGCACCATTAAGGGAGGGTGAGTCGGCCTATGGTCGTGTGTTGCTCCAGTAAGTACCCCAAGCCCCCCAGATCTCCTAGACCTCAATGCATGCAACATGCAGGACCCTTATATGAAGGTCTTGTATCATTTTTTACAGCTTCATATTTCCAAATTTCCAATTTGAACCATAAAATTTTCTACTATATAGACACTTAAAACATGCTTCTAACAAAGTGAAAAAAATGCAATTAATATCTTAGAGAAATGAACACAAAGCTTGTATAAATGTATATAGAAGTTAGTATGCAAGTTGTTATCACTCAGGTTGTCCCTAGGCTCCTGTAGGGATACGGCCGAGGTAACCACAAACCAATCTTTAGATTGCAGGTTCTAGCCCACCTGCAATCAGAGAGGGCTTTCTCTTAATGATTCAACTTTGTTGATGATTTTAGGCTAGCTTTTGGCTCAGGGGTTTTTGTTTGTGTTTGGATGGAAGGAAAATGCTTTCAGGCAGAGAGGCAATTTATGAAGTGATAAGTTTCAAACCATTGGGCATGGAGTCATGGGTTAGGATTATCAGTGCGTCTTTCTGGTCATAAGAGAAATAATGAAGCAAGATAGCTGCTCATAACACAATCTTCAGACTAAAAGGATGAATGATATGTAAGAAATGAGAGGCACTTAAGAATCTCCCATTTAACTTAACAGAGGGAAAGATGATCTCTATCTAGAGGCAATGAAGAATCCCTGGATAACTGTCTTGGGTTAAGGCAAACATGAGCCATGTGGAATTCATATTTATGCTTAAACAGAGGAAAACATAAAGAAACAACAGAAATTGAGCATAGAGTGTATTTAAACAAATTCTAAGCTAATATTTCTTTCAGCTGTTTAAGAGCGTAATTCATGAATGAAAACAGAGGTAAGAAGCACTTATTGAGTTATGCACAGCACGAGAATTCCATAATCACTCTTCAACCAGTAAACACAGTGAACAATCCGTTCTCCAAGGCTCATAAGCAGTCTTTGATTATAGAAACTTATCAGATGTTACAGTGCGAGTCTCTCCCGGAGCAAAATCAGCTAGAGATAGCTTGTTGACTAATCAACCAACCAACCAACCCCCCAGTAATACAGTATTCAAGGCTGTCTTTATAGTGCAAATATCTCAAACTTATTTATTACAATTGACCTAAAACATGTCTGCAAAAAGAGCTTTCTAAACCTAAAATTGTGTCAAAATTAAATGCAGGTAAATATCTATTGAACTGTGTCAGAGGTAGCTGGATCAAAAAGAGTGCAATGTGGCCCTTGGAGGCTCGATGTAGTACTGCTGGAATAACTATGCTTTGGGATCTACAGTTCTGTTATGGTGCGAGTTAAATGTGCAACAACCATGATTTGAGGGTTTTGAGCGGCCTCACCCTCTTTTTTGACTTTGCTGGAAGGTATTTAATTTTCTCCTGCTTTGGGCCACTGTTAAGATCTTCACTGATACTCTTTGCCGCTACCTTGATGGTCTCCTCCGCTTTCTGATACTCTTTGACGTGTTTTCTCTCTGTGAATCTGATCTGATACTCTTTAATCTTTGCCTTTGGTCTCTTCCTGTCTTCAAATCGGTTTAATTTGGCAAAATCGGGCCTTTTCGGTGCAAAACGAGCCAAGAAATCAAAAGATTCCCTAAAGATTCCCCAATATCGCCTATTTCCCGTAGCGATGCGCTAATCACACATCGAAAACTGCCTCCGTTTCTTGTTCCGGAGCTTCGAAGCTCGACTTTTACGCTTGCGCGAATTTTCGATTTTGTAGCTGCTGACGTCAGCTGTACGGCGGATGACATCAGCCAGGTGACGTGGCAAGGTGGCTCATACTTTAATGCGATGCGATGAACTTCTTCCGATGCGATCGCAATATCGCATCCGCGGGGAACGAGAAGGTATTTTGTTTTTGGAAATGCGATGCTTGCGACTGCCGATCGTCGTTATCGCGATATCGCATCAGGCAACAAAGGATGGGGCACACTTATGTGGTGAAAATATTGTGATATGGCGATGCGAGATGGATCACTAGGATCTGCAGAGTGTTAAGGAAATCGGCAAGGGTCTATTGCGATCGGAAGGAGTGATTATGTACATTAGAAGAGCGCTTGAGGCCTCGGAAGGGGTACGATAACCTAAAAATGGATTTTATACTTTGGAAGGAGTCTATTGCATTAGAAGATGGTTTGAAGGGGCAGCATGAGGGTTCTTGCCAAGTTTCAGACAAATTGAGCAATTCCCGGGGGTACTTATGGTTATTTTTCAACCAGGGGGAGGGATATTTACATAGGGGATTATTTACATAGTTTTAGTAGGGGGATGGGGAAAATATAGGGAGTTAAATAATAATGTCAGTAGTTAATATGGAGATGGTAAGAAAGCGCTAAGTTTGAGAGATCTTAGGCTTCAACGGGGAGATAGAATTTTATAGAGAAAATATGGATCCTTCCTTGAGTGAAGCAGAGCTTCACCTAGGCTAAATGACATGGAAAATGATGAAACTATGAGATGTCAAGCAGATCTTGACCTCTTTTGGGGAAATTAGTTAATGATTTCGGGAAGATGGAGCAAGGGAAGTTAGTTACGCCTGTTTTGAGCTCTTTCACATAAAACTGCCTGGTGATTGTGTCCTGAGTAGAAATGACACCCTAAAAACATGGAACTGATCAGCAATCAAGATTCTGCAACCTCAAAACTACCTACCCAGCCTACTTTACCTAACATTTTTTCTTCTTTTGGTTTGGGTGCACTTAGACTTGCAGACCCATCATTTCAATTTTTCTTTTTTATGCTTTCCTATCTACAAACTACCCTTATTTCATCCAAGGGCCGAGATTAAGCAGTTGGGCTCCTTTGATTCTTTACCTGTCTAAGAATCTACCAAGATTAAGCTGTTTGGACAGATTTTCATTCTCTATATTCTAAAACAGGAAATTGAAATCTAGGGAGACCAAGGTTAGGTTGTTTGGACCTCCCTTTAACTGAAAATTATACAAAACTGGAATAACTTCTCAAAATTTGGAAAGCAGTTAGATGAACTCTGAGTAGCCTTCTTTGCTTGGTGCTGTTTAGAAAATATGGAGCATTGCAGCATGCAAAGTATGACATATTTGGTCTGTAAAAATGTCAATCATGAATATGAGTAACCTGCTGCAACAGGAGGCTAACATGGCTCCACTTGGGGATGGCTTTTCCTTGTGAGACGCCAAGAACAGCAGGTCAAATTGCCTTGTTTCTTCTGTTATTGCTCTGCTTTGAACGTCTTCATTCTGACTGTTGGATTGATTTGAACATTTGGACTGGTAACAACTCTTTCCTTCACTTGTGCTGCTGATAAACTGTAAAGCACTGCCTGCTTTCTTCTGCGTGCTTTAATATTATGGATTCTTGCAAAAATAAAATCAAAACGCTGATATATACAAACATTCTATGCACAGAATAAAACACTTCCTGCTCGTTTCAATCAAAAGGATCATTGTAGTGCTTTAGCATTCAACCATTGACATGGCCTTCTTCAGCTGTGCTGCCATCTGGAGATTTGAGAAAATAGGTATTATTGCCTTGCACAACGCTGATAATGTACGGACCTTTCCACAGAAAATCAAATTTTGCGTGTTTGCCCTTGTCTTCTCTTCGTGAATCCCATCTTAGAACTTTGCTGCCCACCCAGAAATCCTCTGCTTTGGCCTTCTTATCAAACATCTTTTTGAGTTTTTCTGGCAGTATTTGAGTTATGTCAAAGACTTGTTATCTGGTTTGCTGAAGATGAATGGTTTGATTAACTCTTCTCTGCATGTTATTCGGTTCAGCCTAAATTTCTTGCAACAATTTAATAGTACGAATGCCCAGAGATGAAGGCAACTTGGCTTCCATGCCATATACAAGTTCATAAGGGCTCATCCCAATGGATTTCTTGGTGGAAATTCTGTCTGCCCACAGAGCATTTGTGAGCTTCCTATGCCAGTTCTTTTTGTTTTCCTCCAGCAGTTTCTTTATGATATTGATGAGGCTTTTGTTGGAATTTTCGGCCAAGCCATTACCTTGAGGGTAGTAAGCTGTGGAGTGGCTTAAGGTGATGTGGTATTTATGGCAAAAGTTGATCATTTTTTTGGATTTGAAAGCAACAACGTTGTCAGTGATAATTTTCTCAGGGCAGCCGAATCTGGAAAGGATATTGCTCTCAAGGAATTGGATAATGGTGGAGTCGTTGGCTTGTCTACATGGGATGGCTTCAATCCACCTAGTGAAATAATCGGTGGCTGTTAAAATCCACTTGTGTTGGCCTGAGGAAGAGGGATGAATTTCTCCAATGAAGTCGAGACCCCATTGTTGAAAAGGTTTCTCGGTTGAAATGGGCTTAAGGGGCAAGGGCAATAGTTTTCTTTTCCCTTCAAAGATTTGGCATTTGTGGCATGAGACAACAAAATTTTTTACATCTGCAAACAGAGAGGGCCAGTAATTACCAGCCCTTAAGATCTTGTCAGCCGTGGAATTCAAATATAAGTGTCCTCCACAATCCCCTGCATGGAATTCTTTCATGATGCTGTTAGTTTCACTTATAGTTAAACAATTAAGCAAAATACCTTCATGATTTTTCCAAAACAAAGCACCATCTATGACACAAAATTTTGATGATTTCATCCTTAAAAATATTTTCTTGGTTCTGGACAATCCTGGGGGAGCACACAGGTTTAACAATACAAAGAAAATATCAGCATACCCATGGGGATTTCATGAAGGTTTCACTGATCTGTGGAGTCGCCAGCTCCGGTTCATTGTCCAGTTGATTAATGTCTAATGCTTGGAAGTTTGTTTCGGACATTAGTTTGGCTAACCCTTGTCCTTTTATGAGCTTGGTAGGCTTTATTTCAATGTCATATTCAAGGATGCTAGCAATCCACTTGCCTCTTTTGCCTTCTAGTCCCTCTTGAGTTAATATATCCTTTACAACAGCGTTAGGGACATAGGCAATCACGTGGGAGTATAGGATGTAAATTCTGAAATCTTTGATGGCTTTGACAAGGGCATAGGCTTGCTTTTCCATAATCTGATATTTCAAGGGTGCATCTTTCAAAGCTCGGCTGAAGAAAGCAATTGGCTTTTTGTTGCCCTGATCATCTTTCTGCAAAAGGACATCATCTATAGTGTGTTCAGATGCGAAGGAAAAAATGATAAAATCTTTGTCGAATTGAGGACTGGTGAGGACAGGCGTTTGAGTTAGGGCAGTTTTTATACTCTCAAAAGCCTGCTTGGTTTCAAGAGACCATTTTACCTTGGCACCCTTCTTCAACATGTTGCTCAGTAGCCTTATTAGCTCGGCTAGGTTTGGGATAAATCTCCTTAGGAAATTGATCTTTCCAAGGAATGCTTGCAGTTCTTTTATGTTTCTTGGATAAGGGATTTGAAGGATAGCTTGAATTCTTTCCGGGTCAATTCGAATCCCATCTTTTGATATGATATGCCCTAGAAGATTTCCTTCCTCAAGGGCAAACAGGGACTTTTTAGGATTCAGGGAAATGCCATATTTCCTGCATGTCATGAAAATTTGCCTTAAGTGCTTAAGGTGCTCTTGGTCAGATTTGGAGAATGGGGTCAGGTCATCAAGGTAAACTATGAAGAAATCATGTATCTCCTTGGAAAATGCAATCTCCATTGCCCTTTGAAAGGTAGCACTAGCGTTTTTCAGCTCGAAAGGCATTTTAACGTACTTGAATGTTCCCCACGGTGTGGTAAAGGCTATTTTGTCCTGGTCATCCGGGTGAATGAGTATCTGATTAAATCCTGAAAATCCATCTAGTAAAGAAATTCTAGAGGAACCCACTACTCTTTGCAAGATATGGTCCATTTTTGGCAACGGGTAGTGGTCTTTTAGAGAGACCTGGTTTAAATTTCTCAAGTCTACACACAGTCTTATCTCTCCTGTTTTTTTCCTAGTGGGAACTAAGTTAGACACCCATTCAGAGAATCTGATGGGTGCAATGATACCTGCTTCAAACATTCTCTTTATTTCTTTCTCAATAAGGGGAAGGAGCATGGGGCTGATTCTCCTGAGTTTCTGTTTGAACGGTTTTTGATTTGGTTTCAAGGGAATAGTATGTTGGATCACTGAGGTGTCATAGGACTTCAAGTCCTCATAACTCCAGGAAAATACATCTTGGAATTCTTTGAACAAATCAACATATTTCGGTTTTTGATCAGGGGGCAGATTTTTCGACAACTTAATCATTCTGGGATGCTTTGTTGTTCCTATGTTGTGTTCTTCTATGGCAGCATTCAAAGGTTCCATCTTTGGCTTTTTGGGCACATCATTGTCATCAAACATGTCTTCCAATGGAGTAAGGCCGGCAGGTAGAACATTACTCTTCAGATCAATAAACTCATCCTCCGCTTTGGTTGTTTCCTCTAAACAGATTTGTTTCAGCTGTTCTATGTTTGTATTGTTAAAAACAGTTGGGTTAAGGATTTGTTTAGCTGTTGCAGCTGTTACAGTCAGGTGATTTTCTTCTGCTAACTGTTGTGAGTCGGCCATGGCATCCATGTCAATGTTTGTGTTAGAAAATTCGTCCTCCATAGTTAAGAAACTGTTAATCTGGGCATCATTTTGAAATACCTGCCAATCCTTAACATTGTTAGGGACCTAAGGTCTGTGTTTTATTTGAGCGGTGAAATTGTGATTTGGTTCAAAGGGAAGCTTGCATGTGCTAGCAAAGGTTGCTAGACTATGGGCATGAATATTGTGATCTCGTGCAATTTTGGCAAGCTTGAATTCATTGAAGGCGTTGAGTAATTCGGTGGCAGCAGCTCTGTAAGCTCTCATTCTACTATCATTAGCGACAAAGTTACCTTTTATTTGTTGTATAATCAAGTTAGAGTCACCTAGGACGGACACTTTAGTAGCTCCTAGGAGTTTGAGCAACTTGAGGCCTAAGAGAAGAGCTTCATACTCTGCCATGTTGTTTGTACATCTGAAATTGAGTCTATAGGCATGGCCTTGTGCATGGTTATCATGAGTATTGTAAATCCATACTCCATTCCCTGCCCCTAACTTGTTAACCGAACCATCAAACTCCAAATACCATGTGATTTCTTATTTGAGGTTTGTATTGAGAGTTTCAGTTTTTTAGGGATCGGGCAGACTTACAATTTCTGTTTCGGGATGTTCTTCTTGCTATTTGTTGGTTGCCTTGGCTGTTGAGACAATTTCATGGGTATTGGCGACCGATTCCTCATTGATGTACTTCCCTTGCTCCAAAGATAACGGCTTATCATTAGTTGGAGGGTTGGTGTTATCATTAAATAAAATAAAAGAATCCATATCGGAATGGATTGAGCAAATTGGAAAATTTTGGGGTTTTTCCTCACTGCTCACCACATACTTCATTAATGTTTCTCTATATAGTCTCTTTGGTTGCCCAAAGACAGATATAGTGGCATAAGAGAGGTCAAGTTGAAGGGACCCTTGCAATTTTGCTCCCCGCGATCTGGATAGGAGCATGCCATACTTTGTGGGAATGTCAGCAACTACTACGTCCATTAAGATTGTCTTGTTGGGAAATTGGACTAGAGAGACACAAAGGTCTTTGATCAAGCCTAAACATTTTACTTGACTTGAGTCAAAGGAATATAGGTCTTTGTACGGTCTTGTGACATCAAGGTTCAACCTTTCCATTACAGCTTTGGGCATAAGGTTATGTGAGGCACCTGAGTCAAACATAGCATTATGCAGTATTTTGTCGTGTATGTGCAGACTGACATAAAAAGGTGGAACAGGTCCATATGTTGATTTTCTGTTAACTTCTGGACCAAACAGCAGCTCAGGGGTATCTTCTAAAACGTTTACATCATCCCTTACCTCTGGTAATTGAAGTGACCTTTGAATTTGTTGCCTATATACATCATGTTTGGCAAGTTCTGAGAGGGGAATGGATATCTTGAGTTTTCCAATCTCTGCTTCTAAAC
>APFE031323716.1:0-14827 GCA_000404065.3 Pinus taeda | reverse complement strand
AAACAGTTGTTTTCTTTTCAAATGGACAAAAAGCATTTATCTGAGGGTAGGGTGGCATAGGTTGTTTCCCTTGCCTGATTGATAATGAAGCAGTGCTTACAGACTCATCGTCTGAATCATATGAGGTCTCGCTGGTAACATCATAATCTGTGCTACTTTCTTCTTCACTATAATGCTTTTCATCTGACCATTCGTCATCGGAACATGACCTACAAACATTCATTTTTTGTACAGTTTCTTCGTCTTCTTCTGCTTCTGCATCTGATATTTCAGTCAAAATATAGACATCTGAAACTTCATCATTTGAGTTTACAATTGACCAATCATCCTGGAAATCTTGAATGTCTATACAGGCTTTTAAAGCACTGGATGATTTTTGCGGGCACTTTCTTGCAAAATGTCCTTCTTTTTTACAAATGAAACAACAATTATTGTTTCTTGGATTTCTTCTTTTCTTCAAGAATTTATATTTTCTGAATGGCTTTCTTGGATTAGAGACTTTCTTGGGTTTGTATTTGCCATACCTCTTTGATTTTCTTTTCTTAAAAGGTGTCCATGGCAATACTGCTTGACAAACAACATTCGAAACAGAGGCTGAGTAAGACTTACTCGAAAATAAAGCTTGAGGCTGAGTAAGACTTACTCGAAAATAAAGCTTTCCTTCCACCCTTCTGATACAGGTATCTGATCCTCAGGCGATCATGCGCGACACGACCTCTGCTTCATAGGTCTTCACTTCAGCGCCTTACAGCTCAAACCTCTTTTGGATTATAAAAACTGTCCTCAGACAGGCGGCCCAGAAGGCTTCGATATTAATAAAAACAAGAGAATACAAAGCTTATTACAAACTCAGACTCACACAGACTCAAAACACTCTCAATGCTCAGGATGATCCTAACGATCTCCTAATACTCTCTTATATAGTGTTATACCTATCTAATACTGACGTCAAAAGAAAAATAATTGAGGGTCCTGTCGGTATCTTTATCCACCGACGGTGTCTACTCAATTATTTTCTGTACAAAAGAATCCTGTCACAACATGTGATCAACCTTATCACATTGCTGACAAAGATTCTACCATGTGTCGGTATCTTTATCCACCGACGGTGTCTACTCAATTATTTTCTGTACAAAAGAATCCTGTCACAACATGTGATCAACCTTATCACATTGCTGACAAAGATTCTACCATGTAGGGCTTCTTGTTTCCCAAAGATCCTCTTCGGATGGTCCTGGAGACGGTTCGTAATCATCATACTGTTGTTGATAGTACCTGGCCATGACCCGATTGTATTGTTCATCGATTCCTTCATTTGGATCTTGCGCATCTGTCATCTCTACTTTTTCTTTTTCTTGTATTATTGTTGTCCTGCTAGATGCTGCTGATGAAGATTCCCCTTTGTTGAGATTCGTTTTTATCTTGTGTAGGCCCTGTTGTTGTGGAGTATACTGTGCTTCTTGTTTTTCCCACTTGTTCAAAAACGGAAGACCACTTATGTCTATGTCAAGAAACGAATCTTTAAAAGCACTACGAGTTGCAGTTGATTTTTGTACTGCCAGTTCAACACCATCTAAAAGTTCCCACTTGAATATCTGAAACATATTTGTGGAACTTTCAATTGAATGTTGTATCCATAACCGACAATTTTCATTTAATTCATCTTTATGTTGCCATCCCAATTCAAATATCATTGATGTACACATTATTTTAGAAATCATCAGGCTTATGAGATGGATGACATTGTTGTTCCAATTTGGATGTGAGACCGAGATTGTTATTAACGCCTTCTGATTAATTATAAACTTGAGTGCTTTAGGCTGACCTTGCAATTCATCTAATTTCTTGAGAATCTGCACCTTCTCTGTCAATCTTAAATTTCCAAATTCGTGAAACCATTCGGCATGCTGCTTAATAAGCTCCTGATTGTTACTTGTTTCAAAATTACCAATTTTCTCATAACTAAAGATTTGATTGAAAGGATTTGGTTCAATGTTATCTCGGATCCTTAGACTATGAAAATCCCAAGGATATGAAAATGTTTTCAAATACTGCACTGTTCGCTGAATGCACTGGGAGATTCTGGTAGATGGAATTTTTGTACATTTTGCTCCTCTAATTTCCCAATCTGCAAAACCTTCAAAAATCTCGTATTGAGGGAAGGAGTCAGTATTTGCATAGTTTTCATCAATCCTTTGGAGAAATGCTGATTCTAATTCTTCAAAAATATCTGGAATTTTTAATGAAACCAAATATTTTACCATTTCTTCCTTTATGGGTATTTCTTCAAGATCTAAGATCTTAGCACCTGTGAATAGGCTGAATGCAAAATCTACACCACCTATGATCTGATAATAATTTAAAATCATGAGGGTCCAGATCATTTCTTTAGTGTAAACGCTAGACCATAGATCATTGAGGCTTCTGAAATAAAGTTTGACTTTCATGTTTGGTAAAGAAAATATTTTTACCAAGTTGTCATCTAAGCCCAAGGATATACCCAAGTTTTTTGATTGCCATGCTTGGCACTTGCGAATCCACATGTTTCTTCTAAGCCTCAGTCCTACCACCTTTTTTATTTCATCAGTGAGCCAATTGACATGGCTTTCCAGAATTCTGAATCTATCGACAAAAGTGGCAAAACTGTCATCTTCTGGTTTTTTTACCTGGAATTTCGAAAACTGAATGTTTACAAGTTATATACATTTTGTTCATGTCTCTTGTCAAGGAGTCTGTCAGAAAATTTGAGTTACCTGGGATCCATTCAACTTCAAATTCAAACTGTTGGAACCAAATCTGCCAAGCTAATATTCTGCCTTTAGCAATTTGCCTTGAAATTTTGGCAGATAAGAAATATTTGAAATTTCTGGAATCTGTTCTGACTAAAAATTTTACGGGTGTAAGATATACCTCAAATCTTTGTATCCCGTTGAAGATAGCTAATGTTTCTTTTTCAGCAATGAAATAGTTCTTCTGACTAGATGTGAATTCCCCAGAAGCATAACCGCAAAGATTCTCTTCAAGTTTACCTTCACTATTTCTTCTTTGTTCTAATAAAACGGCAGCCCAAAAATCTAAAGAAGCATCTGTCTGCAGAATAAGTAATCCATCACCTGGTGGTTGAAGTTTTGGTAGATGCTGGCATTCTTCTTTCAAATTTTTAACGGCTTCAGTTGCTTCCTGTGACCAACCTTGTTTTTCATGTTTTCTGATAGGTGCTGTCTTTTCTGATAGATTTGGAATGTATTTGTGAAGATAATTTAAGACTCCCAAAAATCTTTGAATGGTCTTGGTATCCTTCAATTCATCAGGAAACTGAGTCAATTTGGTTAAAACATGAGGTTGCATTTGGATTGCTCCATTAGCAACATTAATTCCCAGAAAATCCATATTTTCTTGAAACAGAGACATTTTTCTTTCTGACAAGACTATTCCATGCTGCTGAACTTCTTTTAAGAAAATTTCTAAATGCTCTAAATGAGTATGTATATCTGGGCTATGTACAAGAATATCATCTATATATGTGACTATAAAATCATATTTAGCAAAAATATAGTCCATTCTCCTCTGGAAGAATGCGGGGGCGTTTTTTAAACCAAATGGTACCACTTTCCACTGATAAAATCCTGCTGGGCAAATGAAAGCGGTTTTATGCCTATCCTCTGGTTGGATCTGAATCTGATAGTATCCCGACTTCATGTCAAACTTACTAAACACTTTGCTGTGCTGAATCTTCTGCATGATTGTCTCAGGTCTTGGTAATGGATAGTTAAAACTTTGAGTAATAGCATTAAGAGGTTTGTAGTTTATTACCATTCTTGGCTTACCTCTTACTATTTCAGAATGATTCCTAACAAGAAATGCTGAACAAGAATAATGAGATTCGCTGGGCTCAATAAGCTGCATCTGTAGTAATTCTTTTATCTGCTTCTTTATCTCTTGCTCATCTGCTGGGGTACAAGGAATCATCTTACCTTTTACGCCATTATCGTGCAAAGTGACGATTTCTTGCATCGGGCTCTCTGTCAGCCAAAACTGTTGTGGGTTTTCAGAACAACTCTTCAACAATCTTTGATAGATATTACTTTGTTCTTTTGACCAGTTGGGATCTATACAAGCCAATTGTTTTGTTTTTGATTCTGCTCTTTGTTCATAGAATTGTAATACTTCCTGCCAATCATCAGAATCTTGTTTTGGTTTTCTGGTTCCTATTCTTTTCTGGCTATTTTCTTTCCTGGCTTCAGAGTTTGCAATAAACAATCTAGGAACAGCAATAGCTTTCTTTTTTAAATTAATAACCAGCTTATCTTGACTGATTGTAACTGGAAGAACAGAATTTATAAATGGCATTCCCAACATAAGACTTGCTGAAGGATCAAAATGCTGAATTGCAGAAATCTTAACAATACTCCCTCCCACTTTTAAAGAGATATTATCAACATAATGTGTTAGATTCACAGATCCTCCTATGGTTTCTGAAACCAAAATATTTTTAAGTGGTTTCCACAGTGATTTGAATAAAGAGGGTCTAGCCAAATTATTTGATCCACCGGTGTCAACAAAAGCATCAACAGAAATCCATTCATTTCTTACTTGAACCTGAACTGGGATATAAATGAGGCTATCTGTTTTGACAATCTTTTTTAACAACCCATTTTCTTCTATTCTCTTAATTTCTGGTTGAGGCAAACTTGTGGAAACAGTTGTTTTCTTTTCAAATGGACAAAAAGCATTTATCTGAGGGTAGGGTGGCATAGGTTGTTTCCCTTGCCTGATTGATAATGAAGCAGTGCTTACAGACTCATCGTCTGAATCATATGAGGTTTCGTTGGTAACATCATAATCTGTGCTACTTTCTTCTTCACTATAATGCTTTTCGTCTGACCATTCGTCATCGGAACATGACCTACAAACATTCATTTTTTGTACAGTTTCTTCTTCTTCTTCTGCTTCTGCATCTGATATTTTAGTCAAAATATAGACATCTGAAACTTCATCATTTGAATTTACAATTGACCAATCATCCTGGAACTCTTGAATGTCTATACAGGCTTTTAAAGCACTGGATGATTTTTGTGGGCACTTTCTTGCAAAATGTCCTTCTTTTTTACAAATGAAACAACAATTATTGTTTCTTGGATTTCTTCTTTTCTTCAATAATTTATATTTTCTGAATGGCTTTCTTGGATTAGAGACTTTCTTGGGTTTATATTTGCCATACCTCTTTGATTTTCTTTTCTTAAAAGGTGTCCATGGCAATACTGCTTGACAAACATTGGAGCTTGGAGTAATATCATTAGCTTTCTTCTGCCAACATAAATATTTAACCTTTTCTGAAACTCTAAACAGAAGATCCACCCAATATATTTGCTCTAATGTTTTATATTGCAATTCTATGTCTTTCATTATGAGGTCTCCTAAATTGCCTGGTATTTTTGTTAAGTATGCGATTTTCTGAGCCACATCATTTGAAAGATTAGCTTTATAAACCTTAGCCATAAAATCTTTACTGAACTGATCTAAATATTTTAGATCTTTTAATTCCATCCTGCTAAGATCAGTTAGAAGCTGTTTTCTTTCATCAATCGGTTCTGGAACGAACTGTGTTTTAAGTAACACTTCTAGAGTGGCTAATCCTGATTCCATGACGGTAATTCTTTCTTCCGGAGGTGGTCCCATCCACCAGTCGTATACCATTCCTGCCATTCTTTTCTCTGCTAAAAGTATAATAGATACATTATCCAGTTTTGTTGTAACCTGCATCTGATATAGGGCTCCTATCCATATTCTAATAGATTCTCCTGGGTTAGAAGAATTATCTAGATCTAGAATGTAGCCACTAGCGTTTGCTGCTGACAGGTCTTCTTCAATTCTAGGATACTTAGCAACTTCTCTAAATATATGTGCCTTATTCTGGTTACGTATAGATGGCAAAATAAAGGATGGAAATCTAGAGGCGGCTTCATACAAAGTCATCACTTCTTTCTTTGACTCAAAAGGTTTGTGAACTCTGAAGGTCTTGGATTCATTGGTTAACTTCCCAGTATCTTTAGAAGTACCTTCATCTGTAGAAGTATTTTCTTCTGATTTCTCCTTGCTTTCTTCTTCTAAATCCCAATGATTAGGGACAGACATATCTCTATGAAATTTTGGAATTTCTCTGGCCTTTTTCTTTTGTTTTCTTCTTCTCCTTTCTTCTTTTTCTTGTTTCTCTCTCTGTTGCTCATCATATAGTAATTTCAGATTTGCATTGATAAGCTCAGCTTGTTCACCTAGATCATCTAGAACATCTTCGGCATAAGCACACCAAGTGGTCAGATAATTTCCTATCTGATGTACTTGATCCATATCACTTGGATTTTGTGAATTGTGTTCTAATAATGGAGCACAGTCAGCTCTAGTAGGTGGTTGTTTTGAAAGAGATGAAGTAGTACAAAACTTTGTTTTTGGTGGCCATTTTCCTCCTTTTACATATCTCTTAGCTGCATACTGAAATTCATCTACTGGTGGGAAATTATGTACATATGTTCTAAACATTTTATTGACAGCTAAAAATGGCTTTTCTTCTGGTATGTACAGCTGAGTATCAGACCTTGGAGTACTAGTGGAAGTACTAGGCTCTTCTGGTATAGCGATCTGACGATAAAAAGACCTTCTTCCACTGGTAAGGACTGGTTCACTTTGGGCTGGTAAGACATGTTTTTCTGGCAAAGCAATTGGTCTTGGTATTGAAGGTTGACTCGGCAAGATTTTTACACAATTATCTGCTACATACATTCTCTTGACCAATTTATTTGAACTATCTGCAGCCAGAGACTTATATTGTATATACCAATCACTAGGCAAGGCTTCTTTATCATAATGAACTCCTTCAATTTGCGCATTGCCTACACCTACTGCAACACAATCTCTTAATACTGGTTGTTTTAGCTTTTGATGCACTGTATTTGTCAATTGGAATGAAGTTTGAACAATTACTGACAAATACTCACTGTCATCAACCATCGAGAGACCCTGAACTCCTATTAGTGTCTTCCAGCAATCTTTGAGATGGACATCTGTTAAGCTAATTGCATAGTCAGGAAAGATTGTTCCATATTGACATCCCGAAGAAAGATTTCCTTGGATAGTACCAATTCGGGCATGATCATATATGTTATGTCTTGTATCAAAGAGTTCTGCTATACAAGGAGTATTTAAGCCTCTACGAACCAGCGGGGCTAACCCTATCCTTATTCCTCCAAAATGCAGATAAAAGAATCTTTTTTCTGCATGATATTTTCTGAACTTCTTAATTTCTTCATCAGAAAACAAATTCAGACCTATAATTTGAACAGATGGACCTTTAATTCTAACTTTCAGCTCGATTTCTTTGAAATAGGCCTTGTTTGTTAACTTGAACATTACTGGAACGGGATAAATTTCTTTTGTGTTTAAAGCCGGGGGATTCCAATTTTCTGGGTCTTCTACCTTTTCATGTTCAATTATATCTGTTTCCTGGGATCTATTTTCTACCTCAGAAATGGAAGATTTATCTATCGTAGAAAAAGATCTCAAAAATTTTGCCATTCTTAGTTGGACTAATTCTATTCCAGAGATTGACTGAAGTAGCGTTTATTTACTCAGTATTCGTAAAACGAAATACTTTTCGAAGGCTACCTGGCTATCTTCAGACTCTGTCTATAGAATTCAAACGAACAGAATCGAGGTATGGCTCTGATACCACAATATTAAACAACATTCGAAACAGAGGCTGAGTAAGACTTACTCGAAAATAAAGCTTGAGGCTGAGTAAGACTTACTCGAAAATAAAGCTTTCTTTCAATATTAAACAACATTCGAAACAGAGGCTGAGTAAGACTTACTCGAAAATAAAGCTTGAGGCTGAGTAAGACTTACTCGAAAATAAAGCTTTCTTTCCACCCTTCTGATACAGGTATCTGATCCTCAGGCGATCATGCGCGACACGACCTCTGCTTCATAGGTCTTCACTTCAGCGCCTTACAGCTCAAACCTCTTTTGGATTATAAAAACTGTCCTCAGACAGGCGGCCCAGAAGGCTTCGATATTAATAAAAACAAGAGAATACAAAGCTTATTACAAACTCAGACTCACACAGACTCAAAACACTCTCAATGCTCAGGATGATCCTAACGATCTCCCAATACTCTCTTATATAGTGTTATACCTATCTAACACTGACGTCAAAAGAAAAATAATTGAGGGTCCTGTCGGTATCTTTATCCACCGACGGTGTCTACTCAATTCTTTTCTGTACAAAAGAATCCTGTCACAACATGTGATCAACCTTATCACATTGCTGACAAAGATTCTACCATGTAGGACTTCTCGTTTCCCAAAGATCCTCTTCGGATGGTCCTGGAGACGGTTCGTAATCATCATACTGTTGTTGATAGTACCTGGCCATGACCCGATTGTATTGTTCATCTATTCCTTCATTTGGATCTTGCGCATCTGTCATCTCTACTTTTTCTTTTTCTTGTATTATTGTTGTCCGGCTAGATGCTGCTGATGAAGATTCCCCTTTGCTGAGATTCGTTTTTATCTTGTGTAGGCCCTGTTGTTGTGGAGTATACTGTGCTTCTTGTTTTTCCCACTTGTTCAAAAACGGAAGACCACTTATGTCTATGTCAAGAAACGAATCTTTAAAAGCACTACGAGTTGCAGGTGATTTTTGTACTGCCAGTTCAACACCATCCAAAAGTTCCCACTTGAAAATCTGAAACATATTTGTGGAACTTTCAATTGAATGTTGTATCCATAACCGACAATTTTCATTTAATTCATCTTTATGTTGCCATCCCAATTCAAATATCATTGATGTACATATTCTTTTAGAAATCATCAGGCTTATGAGATGGATGACATTGTTGTTCCAATTTGGATGTGAGACCGAGATTGTTATTAACGCCTTCTGATTAATTATAAACTTGAGTGCTTTAGGCTGACCTTGCAATTCATCTAATTTCTTGAGAATCTGCACTTTCTCTGTCAATCTTAAATTTCCAAATTCGTGAAACCATTCGGCATGCTGCTTAATAAGCTCCTGATTGTTACCTGTTTCAAAATTACCAATTTTCTCATAACTAAAGATTTGATTGAAAGGATTTGGTTCAATGTTATCTCGGATCCTTAGACTATGAAAATCCCAAGGATATGAAAATGTTTTCAAATACTGCACTGTTCGCTGAATGCACTGGGAGATTCTGGTAGATGGAATTTTTGTACATTTTGCTCCTCTAATTTCCCAATTTGCAAAACCTTCAAAAATCTCGTATTGAGGGAAAGAGTCAGTATTTGCATAGTTTTCATCAATCCTTTGGAGAAATGCTGATTCTAATTCTTCAAAAATATCTGGAATTTTTAATGAAACCAAATATTTTACCATTTCTTCCTTTATGGGTATTTCTTCAAGATCTAAGATCTTAGCACCTGTGAATAGGCTGAATGCAAAATCTACACCACCTATGATCTGATAATAATTTAAAATCATGAGGGTCCAGATCATCTCTTTAGTGTAACGCTAGACCATAGATCATTGAGGCTTCTGAAATAAAGTTTGACTTTCATGTTTGGTAAAGAAAATATTTTTACCAAGTTGTCATCTAAACCCAAGGAGATACCCAAGTTTTTTGATTGCCATGCTTGGCACTTGCGAATCCACATGTTTCTTCTAAGCCTCAGTCCTACCACCTTTTTTATTTCATCAGTCAGCCAATTGACATGGCTTTCCAGAATTCTGAATCTATCGACAAAAGTGGCAAAACTGTCATCTTCTGGTTTTTTACCTGGAATTTCGAAAACTGAATATTTACAAGTTATATACATTTTGTTCATGTCTCTTGTCAAGGAGTCTGTCAGAAAATTTGAGTTACCTGGGATCCATTCAACTTCAAATTCAAACTGTTGGAACCAAATCTGCCAAGCTAATATTCTGCCTTTAGCAATTTGCCTTGAAATTTTGGCAGATAAGAAATATTTGAAATTTCTGGAATCTGTTCTGACTAAAAATTTTACGGGTGTAAGATATACCTCAAATCTTTGTATCCCGTTGAAGATAGCTAATGTTTCTTTTTCAGGAATGAAATAGTTCTTCTGACTAGATGTGAATTCTCCAGAAGCATAACCGCAAAGATTCTCTTCAAGTTTACCTTCGCTGTTTCTTCTTTGTTCTAATAAAACGGCAGCCCAAAAATCTAAAGAAGCATCTGTCTGCAGAATAAGTAATCCATCACCTGGTGGTTGAAGTTTTGGTAGATGCTGGCATTCTTCTTTCAAACTTTTAACGGCTTCAGTTGCTTCCTGTGACCAACCTTGTTTTTCATGTTTTCTGATAGGTGCTGTCTTTTCTGATAGATTTGGAATGTATTTGTGAAGATAATTTAAGACTCCCAAAAATCTTTGAATGGTCTTGGTATCCTTCAATTCATCAGGAAACTGAGTCAATTTGGTTAAAACATGAGGTTGCATTTGGATTGCTCCATTAGCAACATTAATTCCCAGAAAATCCATATTTTCTTGAAACAGAGACATTTTTCTTTCTGACA
This sequence comes from Pinus taeda, assembly GCA_000404065.3. NCBI lineage: Eukaryota > Viridiplantae > Streptophyta > Pinopsida > Pinales > Pinaceae > Pinus > Pinus taeda. The sequence continues at coordinate 4,259 of APFE031323716.1, read as the reverse complement.
AGACTATTCCATGCTGCTGAACTTCTTTTAAGAAAATTTCTAAATGCTCTAAATGAGTATGTATATCTGGGCTATGTACAAGAATATCATCTATATATGTGACTATAAAATCATATTTAGCAAAAATATAGTCCATTCTCCTCTGGAAGAATGCGGGGGCGTTTTTTAAACCAAATGGTACCACTTTCCACTGATAAAATCCTGCTGGGCAAATGAAAGCGGTTTTATGCCTATCCTCTGGTTGGATCTGAATCTGATAGTATCCCGGCTTCATGTCAAACTTACTAAACACTTTGCTGTGCTGAATCTTCTGCATGATTGTCTCAGGTCTTGGTAATGGATAGTTAAAACTTTGAGTAATAGCATTAAGAGGTTTGTAGTTTATTACCATTCTTGGCTTACCTCTTACTATTTCAGAATGATTCCTCACAAGAAATGCTGAACAAGAATAATGAGATTCGCTGGGCTCAATAAGCTGCATCTGTAGTAATTCTTTTATCTGCTTCTTTATCTCTTGCTCATCTGCTGGGGTACAAGGAATCATCTTACCTTTTACGCCATTATCGTGCAAAGTGACGATTTCTTGCATCGGGCTCTCTGTCAGCCAAAACTGTTGTGGGTTTTCAGAACAACTCTTCAACAATCTTTGATAGATATTACTTTGTTCTTTTGACCAGTTGGGATCTATACAAGCCAATTGTTTTGTTTTTGATTCTGCTCTTTGTTCATAGAATTGTAATACTTCCTGCCAATCATCAGAATCTTGTTTTGGTTTTCTGGTTCCTATTCTTTTCTGGCTATTTTCTTTCCTGGCTTCAGAGTTTGCAATAAACAATCTAGGAACAGCAATAGCTTTCTTTTTTAAATTAATAACCAGCTTATCTTGACTGATTGTAACTGGAAGAACAGAATTTATAAATGGCATTCCCAACATAAGACTTGCTGAAGGATCAAAATGCTGAATTGCAGAAATCTTAACAATACTCCCTCCCACTTTTAAAGAGATATTATCAACATAATGTGTTAGATTCACAGATCCTCCTATGGTTTCTGAAACCAAAATATTTTTGAGTGGTTTCCACAGTGATTTGAATAAAGAGGGTCTAGCCAAATTATTTGATCCACCGGTGTCAACAAAAGCATCAACAGAAATCCATTCATTTCTTACTTGAACCTGAACCGGGATATAAATGAGGCTATCTGTTTTGACAATCTTTTTTAACAACCCATTTTCTTCTATTCTCTTAATTTCTGGTTGAGGTAAACTTGTGGAAACAGTTGTTTTCTTCTCGAATGGACAAAAAGCATTTATCTGAGGGTAGGGTGGCATAGGTTGTTTACCTTGCCTGATTGATAATGAAGCAGTGCTTACAGACTCATTGTCTGAATCATATGAGGTTTCGCTGGTAACATCATAATCTGTGCTACTTTCTTCTTCACTATAATGCTTTTCGTCTGACCATTCGTCATCGGAACATGACCTACAAACATTCATTTTTTGTACAGTTTCTTCGTCTTCTTCTGCTTCGGCATCTGATATTTCAGTCAAAATATAGACATCTGAAACTTCATCATTTGAATTTACAATTGACCAATCATCCTGGAAATCTTGAATGTCTATACAGGCTTTTAAAGCACTGGATGATTTTTGTGGGCACTTTCTTGCAAAATGTCCTTCTTTTTTACAAATGAAACAACAATTATTGTTTCTTGGATTTCTTCTTTTCTTCAAGAATTTATATTTTCTGAATGGCTTTCTTGGATTAGAGACTTTCTTGGGTTTGTATTTGCCATACCTCTTTGATTTTCTTTTCTTAAAAGGTGTCCATGGCAATACTGCTTGACAAACATTGGAGCTTGGAGTAATATCATTAGCTTTCTTCTGCCAACATAAATATTTAACCTTTTCTGAAACTCTAAACAGAAGATCCACCCAATATATTTGCTCTAATGTTTTATATTGCAATTCTATATCTTTCATTATGAGGTCTCCTAAATTGCCTGGTATTTTTGTCAAGTATGCGATTTTCTGAGCCACATCATTTGAAAGATTAGCTTTATAAACCTTAGCCATAAAATCTTTACTGAACTGATCTAAATATTTTAGATCTTTTAATTCCATCCTGCTAAGATCAGTTAGAAGTTGTTTTCTTTCATCAATCGGTTCTGGAACGAACTGTGTTTTAAGTAGCACTTCTAGAGTGGCTAATCCTGATTCCATGACGGCAATTCTTTCTTCCGGAGGTGGTCCCATCCACCAGTCGTAGACCATTCCTGCCATTCTTTTCTCTGCTAAAAGTATAATAGATACATTATCCAGTTTTGTTGTAACCTGCATCTGATATAGGGCTCCTATCCATATTCTAATAGATTCTCCTGGGTTAGAAGAATTATCTAGATCTAGAATGTAGCCACTAGCGTTTGCTGCTGACAGGTCTTCTTCAATTCTAGGATACTTAGCAACTTCTCTAAATATATGTGCCTTATTCTGGTTACGTATAGATGGCAAAATAAAGGATGGAAATCTAGAGGCGGCTTCATACAAAGTCATCACTTCTTTCTTTGACTCAAAAGGTTTGTGAACTCTGAAGGTCTTGGATTCACTGGTTAACTTCCCAGTATCTTTAGAAGTACCTTCATCTGTAGAAGTATTTTCTTCTGATTTCTCCTTGCTTTCTTCTTCTAAATCCCAATGATTAGGGACAGACATATCTCTATGAAATTTTGGAATTTCTCTGGCCTTTTTCTTTTGTTTTCTTCTTCTCCTTTCTTCTTTTTCTTGTTTCTCTCTCTGTTGCTCATCATATAGTAATTTCAGATTTGCATTAATAAGCTCAGCTTGTTCACCAAGATCATCTAGAACATCTTCGGCATAAGCACACCAAGTGGTCAGATAATTTCCTATCTGATGTACTTGATCCATATCACTTGGATTTTGTGAATTGTGTTCTAATAATGGAGCACAGTCAGCTCTAGTAGGTGGTTGTTTTGAAAAAGATGAAGTAGTACAAAACTTTGTTTTTGGTGGCCATTTTCCTCCTTTTACATATCTCTTAGCTGCATACTGAAATTCATCTACTGGTGGGAAATTATGTACATATGTTCTAAACATTTTATTGACAGCTAAAAATGGCTTTTCTTCTGGTATGTACAGCTGAGTATCAGACCTTGGAGTACTAGTGGAAGTACTAGGCTCTTCTGGTATAGCGATCTGACGATAAAAAGACCTTCTTCCACTGGTAAGGACTGGTTCACTTTGGGCTGGTAAGACATGTTTTTCTGGCAAAGCAATTGGTCTTGGTATTGAAGGTTGACTCGGCAAGATTTTTACACAATTATCTGCTACATACATTCTCTTGACCAATTTATTTGAACTATCTGCAGCCAGAGACTTATATTGTATATACCAATCACTAGGCAAGGCTTCTTTATCATAATGAACTCCTTCAATTTGCGCATTGCCTACACCTACTGCAACACAATCTCTTAATACTGGTTGTTTTAGCTTTGGATGCACTGTATTTGTCAATTGGAATGAAGTTTGAACAATTACTGACAAATACTCACTGTCATCAACCATCGAGAGACCCTGAACTCCTATTAGTGTCTTCCAGCAATCTTTGAGATGGACATCTGTTAAGCTAATTGCATAGTCAGGAAAGATTGTTCCATATTGACATCCCGAAGAAAGATTTCCTTGGATAGTACCAATTCGGGCATGATCATATATGTTATGTCTTGTATCAAAGAGTTCTGCTATACAAGGAGTATTTAAGCCTCTACGAACCAGCGGGGCTAACCCTATCCTTATTCCTCCAAAATGCAGATAAAAGAATCTTTTTTCTGCATGATATTTTCTGAACTTCTTAATTTCTTCATCAGAAAACAAATTCAGACCTATAATTTGAACAGATGGACCTTTAATTCTAACTTTCAGCTCGATTTCTTTGAAATAGGCCTTCTTTGTTAACTTGAACATTACTGGTACGGGATAAATTTCTTTTGTGTTTAAAGCCGGGGGATTCCAGTTTTCTGGGTCTTCTACCTTTTCATGTTCAATTATATCTGTTTCCTGGGATCTATTTTCTACCTCAGAAATGGAAGATTTATCTATCGTAGAAAAAGATCTCAAAAATTTTTCCATACTTAGTTGGACTAATTCTATTCCAGAGATTGACTGAAGTAGCGTTTATTTACTCAGTATTCGTAAAACGAAATACTTTTCGAAGGCTACCTGGCTATCTTCAGAATCTGTCTAT